>JAHZNC010003275.1:0-12192 GCA_027744095.1 Zhuqinia jingwanae
AAAAACGAAGGCGCAAAATTGCATTGTAGTATGAGTATGCATTCGATAGCATTATGGTGTTTGCACAAACACTAGGTACAAAAAAGAGGTTGTTTTTTGGTAATGTTTCATTATTGTTATTGCTGCATTATTATTATTATTATTATTAGCATCTTGTTTTCGTGATTTAGGTGATTTATTGTTTGATGATGATGAGATATGTGCATATACCTACACACATACTAGCTCAAATTTCATTATGGATAGAAGGATTGAGAATATACTTTATACTTAATATGTACTTATTACAGTCCAAAATCATAATTATTCATGCAGTTTGCTGCAACTCATCATACAATATTGCTTTGCTCATTTATACGAGAATCGAAATCGACTGTTGTTGCGTTATATATATATATGTGTGAGCAGTATATACTGATTCATTAGTTCTCAATGCTCATCATTGGACTGACTAATCATGATAATATGATGACTACGATGACGATGAAGATTATAAGAAGTCCTCATCCTCAATTCCAACCTCCTCTCTTTTGAGGAGGTCTATCTCATTTTCATCATTGTTGATGCATTTGGTTTTTAGTATATTTTGTAGATATTCTGCATCACATTTCACCATCTCATTGATACCCCTCACGACTTGTATCGCTGCGCTGCTGCAACATGTACTTTATTATTATTATTTTTAAATCATAAACGCAATATATACAGGTAAACATTAATATTAGCCTTGTCTCAGAATCAAACAACTATTTCTTCATGCATATCATCAGCCAAGCAATAATAGTAGTGTTATAATATGAGATCCTGTTGTTCTCGTTTCTTGTGAATAAAAAAAGTACAATGGTTGTGTTATGTTTTAACCATGTGATATACTAGGGAAAAAGCATGACATGACTATAAAAATATTACGTTACGCACACTTCAGAACTTCAGCAGACTAGAGACCATGATGGTTGATGCGGTATGTAGTAGGTAATATGTACATGGTACCAAAAGAGCAATGATGGATTCATAGTTGATAGTGTTGCTCTGCTTTGACTATATGACCACCACCACAGGACGACGCTGTATTTCCACACAGACAAAGAATTTTTTCAGCAGGTTCTATCATTACAACTTGCTATGCTAAGGCCGTTAAATATATTATATGAATGCCTTGAAATGTTTTGACTATTGCGTTTGAACGCCGATGGCGATACAGATTTGCTTTAATTGTGATACGGCATCTTGCTCATTTGATCAATTTCATTAAAATATAGATATTTTCGTTATATGTGAGATGACTGTTGTACTCTTTGCTTTGGCTATTGAATACTAGGATATATATACCTCCGCACAATTAATTGTCAAAGTTTTGTGCTCCATATAGTATGACTCATGGCATGACAAAGTTTGAAACTATACGGGCCATGGTACAATGATTGACATGGGCAGTTTGATTATAAATGATAATGATAATAATGGCAAAGTCACAATAACCAGATAAAGAATGACGATGTTTTCAATAATGATCGAAACCAAAAGCAGAGCAATTACATTATGAAGTGTTTTTCTTCATTAAACATTCAAAATAAACTTAAGAGAGCATTCGCCGCGTATAGGAATAGTTCAACATGAACCAGTGATGGTGAAATACATGTATTTAAACACATGTCAGGGATGTGCAACAAAAAACATATCAGTTCCTTGTCCTGAATGCAGTGGACAGGACACATAATAATTTTCTATTTGCATGCCTAAAATATCACACAAATCAGCAGAGCACAAAGTAATACAATGCAATTTACATGCTCTGTGCCGGTAGATGTAGACCAATTAAAATATTCCTAAAAAGGTAGTCAAAACTGCATGCATGCATGCCTGAAGATGTATCTACCTCTTTTAAAATGCCTACTATGAAGAAACGAGAACGCGGCGCGGTTACTT
This sequence comes from Zhuqinia jingwanae, assembly GCA_027744095.1. Lineage (NCBI taxonomy): Eukaryota > Metazoa > Arthropoda > Collembola > Entomobryomorpha > Paronellidae > Zhuqinia > Zhuqinia jingwanae. The sequence continues at coordinate 1,927 of JAHZNC010003275.1, forward strand.
AGGTTGTAGGTTAGACCATTGTTAAAACTTTTATGTGAAATGTAAATAGTCAAAATAGTGACAGCGGTAGATGCAAAAACATAACTAAATTTATAAAATTACTCGAAAATGTTGATTAATAAATAATTTTGTCATTATCTCGTGCCTTCAAAAAAGCGTTCTAAATGCCAATGTCACTGAAGGAACTCTGAGAATGAACTACATATCATACTTACTACTTACACACATATTGTATGCCTACATACGTTTTACATTACATGCTTATATATCAGATCTAAATTGTTTACATGTGTAAAATTGCCATCAACTTTCAACCTTGGACATCACTCATTTATGTCAAAAACATAGGAATTTATAGAGCTTGCTTAAACTAATTTACTTGCGTAAATGTTTCTCGCTTTAAGTTGCACGAGATTTTCTCCAAGCACAATATAACTTTTTTCCCTACTACGCCGTCATATAAAATTCTGGCGTTAGAAGATTTTAATCCTATCGCTGTACCTGCGTTTGAGTAACGGGAAAATGTAACACATAATATTATGTTCGCTGCCAAAAAAATCAAGATCACCAGTCAATGTCAATGACAAGAAAGCCCGCTTGACATTGTGTTTTGCTTTGTCTTGCACTTCTGTCACTATATGCGGTCGAGTCAGTTGAGTGAGTGGCTTGGCTTGAGGTGTTGAGCGTCAGTCAGTCAGTTAGAAGTTGCAAGGTCATCTTCAGTTAAGCACGTAAGCCTTTTAACATTTAAAAAACGAAGGGAAAATAGCAAGGTTTGTTTGTAATTATGATTACAATTGTACTTTTGTTATATGGCAACACAACGAAGTGGGAAAATGGGAATTTTAATTATTTTTAGTAAGACATGCTTTTGTGTTGGGGGCATTGAGAGATTATGCCTGGTCAAGGGAATGTTAACAAGATTCGGCGTCGTTATTATAAAATGTAAAAGTCAAGTAATAACACACCAGATCTAATCGAGAGGATTCAAAACCGACAACCTGACACGGTCAAAATAGTGATGAAAATGAAAAACTAGCTATAGAATAAAATTAATCAACTAAAAGTATTTTTAAAACATGCTGTACTGATTAAAATAGTTCGCCACTCAAACCGTGTTATTAAGAACGTACATTTGTGTGCTTTCACTCCTTCTATTTATTCCTTCCATATATTTTGCATGCAACAGTAGTAATTAAAACAAAGCGTTGCGAGTTTGTTTATTCAACGCTTGATGTTATAAAATGGACGCTGCGCTATTTTGGACCTCTCATGTTTGTAGTTTGCATTGTGGACGGGCTTTCTCCCATTTTGAGACGGGCTGACGGGAGTTAAAATTGGAAATGCTAATTATTTGCCATAATTTGCGCAGTCACGCATATAGGAAAGCAAATTACCATGTCTGGTAATCAAAATACTTTAAACTAATAAATATGCCAAAGAGAAGGTTCTATTACTAGTTCATTGCTAGTTCTCTGGAATATATACATACTACAAATAGGTAAGTCGGGGATGGCAAGCTGCATTTGACCAACCGAATCTAGTGTCCAGTGACGGTTTGCCAAATTTCGTCGCAATACTGCTTTTGAATTGTTATTCTTAAAAAATGAATAAAATATGTGCATGAATCATGCATGGTCATAATTTTTTATTTATATTACTCTTGGTGAGATGTCGACCCGTAATGATAATAATCACTGCTTAATACGTGATTATGCACAAATTCCAAACTTATTGTATGAATATGAATACGGTGTACTTTTATATACGTTCAACGTTAAATCAATGAAGCATATATTAATAATATATAAAAAATTGAAAATATATATAGCTACAATTCAGATTTAACTTGTATACATGCATACATTTATTGTATACATTTGATTTACAAAATGAGTAATGAAATTTTCTGTTTTCATTTAGTTTCCACAAATTAATTAAACAACTGAGATTTTAAAAATATTAACAAAGATGCATGTATTTTCGCATGTACACAGCACGAACCGCAGTTTTTTTGCCAAATGGAAATATCTTTAACCTTGATACTTGATACGATCCTTCCCACTTCTTACTAATTAAACAAGAATATACATATATGTATACTTACGTGAACTTACATGTGTATAATAATAATGGATATGTAACATTACATTGTACATATGTGTGATACAACTTGTACCGTGCAAGTCTTCGTGACAGTCAAGGTTTAAACTCTTTTATTTTTCCGGCATGCTCCCTGTCTCTTTAATAGAGTCACGTAAGAAAAATGCAACTTTTTTCGTACTAGTACTTTATTACATGCACCATCACTAAAACAGTTAAGGAAGGTATACCGTTTTATAAGTACACCTTGTAAATATTACATTAAGATTATGAAGTGACACACAATACTTTAGACTTTAGGAGGAGATACCAACTTGGCCAGGGTCATCTCACGAATCGGTGTTTGTTACAAATTTGTCATTGGATCTCGACTTCAGTGATGAAATGTGCAATGCAAATCTTGTATTTCGAGTAGTAAATATGTGCCTTCATTTCATATATTATTCTTATAATGTTGTAGAAAATTTGGCCCGCAGTATTTTAATGTGTATTTGTCACCCATATCCCAAGTCTTTATTGTTTTTATATCCGAAAAAACTCATTGTATAAAAGCAATTCCTTTATTCTTGTTTTTGACTTCTTTATCCCGATACGATAGGATATTGTATGTATTTAGTTTCAATTATAGTTGTAAAATATCAAACTTATGTTTGAACACTGAACATTTTCACAATTTTATCATAATTTTAATAAATTTCCCTCCTCGATTTTCCCAACGGACATAAATATTTTGGCTAAAGTTGAATGTATCCAAACGATGATGGAAGCCACCATGCCTGTATAAAAATGCCATAATCAAAGATTACACAAAAAAAGAAAGCTTTCACCGTGCATTACTGCCTGAAAAGGTTTAATCTTTCTTGCACCTATTATTGTACATTATCCGAGTCAATAAAACCGTAATTATTGTAATTCAGAGTCACAGTTCTCTCCTCAATGTGTAATTGTGAAAAAAAAAGTTAAAAAAGCATGAAAACAGAAGTTGTGTCAAATCAAGTCAACACAATTGATTCTATACATTATGTACTTTGTGTGCTCTCCTCTCCTCTTCACTTCACATGTGTTTTCTTATAAGAAGTAGAAAAACTAGAAAAGTAAATGCAAGCCAAGTGAGCAAAGTAAAGTGAGAGTAAATTGAGCGAATTTGTCATGTTGTGTGAGCATGATAGCTGGTTGGCTGCTAGTTGTGCTAGGCCGTCACACAATATTGTGCATAAAAAATTATTGAATCAACTATGTATGTGTGTTGCAAAAATAAACCAGTTCGATAACTTCATCATCGTCACTCCTCCTTCAGCGTCAAAGCATTTAGTAACTGACCTACTTTTCTCATTTTCGTTTTATATGTTTTTTTTGAAGTAGAGTGCAAAAATATAAAAAGGTGTAGGAAAAACAAAATTACATATCACCGTTTGCACGATAATAATAATAATATGTGTAAGTGCAAGCATTAAAGATTATTTTGATGTTTTATGTTTGCGTATAATGCTTGTATGAGCATTAGCATTACCATTGCTTTTAAGTGTAATGTTTAGGGCTCTTTTCTTTTTCAAAGTATACTTTTGTGATTTTCTCGGTGTTCATGGCACTGCTGCTGTTAATTCATTCCAGTCCATTGCTCTTCGTTATTGCTCTAATCTTTTTCATTTGAATTGAATTTGCTACACTGCCATTGGATATGTATCTTTCGACTTGTGAGATGTGGAGACGTTTTAGTGAACTGGTCAACTTGCATGTTATTTACTTGCGCTGCGCTGCGATAATGCTAATGAACTGAGCTTTTTAATTTGCGTATCACTTTCCAATGTTTTTGTTAAAACTCTTCTTTGTTTTGAATGCATAGGGCATCCCATATTATTATATCTCCTCCATGGTGCACTCAAAGCAAAATCTGTAAATCCTTTTAGTTCAACAAAGTACAAATCTACTATTTATGTATGCAGTGAACAATGTACACCCAATTTTATCCAACCATAAATACCTTTACCAAGAAAATAAGGTAAAAATATAAATAGGTAGCTATTTATCATATTTTATCTAGAATATCATATGAATTACTTAGCCATGTACACATTTCGAAATCTGTATACGCATTAGGGGCTAAAAAAATGAACAATTTGTCCCATGTACGACTACCATGAAAATAACGAGGAGGTGTCAGATAGGCGAGAAAAGATTGAGATCACAACAGATCAACATAAATCAGCAATGTTGTGGGTATAAAAATGTCGTGTTCGTTTACTCATAGCAGTATTAGGGTTTAATGGCCCCGGTCCATACAAATAAACAACAAAACGGGATTGCCTTTTTGGAATACTATTGTCGTGGGGGTTGGGTTCTAGCTGTCGTATATATGTATATATCTGCTCAAAAAATCTCCTCAGTATAAAAACACAATTTAGAACAATGTAAGAGATGCACAAAATATGTATGTAGTTTAAATCATGTAAATAAACGCTGATTTAAGGTTGATACTGCGCATTATAGCGCGTGACTTTAAGCCTTTTCTCAACGCCAAATAAGACTGTGTGACCAGGATTTCCCGAAAAAACCGTTATCAGAGACCTGTGCCAAATAGCCTGAACTGAAGAGGAAGTAACAAACAAGGTGGTTTTCCAAAGAAAATTAGAAGAAAAGACATTTTTAACTCCTGTAAAACTTCCTGTTCAAACCATGTATTTCCCCAATTTATCTAAATAATAATTTGTCATATTGGCATCAGCAAAAGTATATTGCAGTAGATATACCGCGCATGCCCTTGACACTTTAGGTAGCATTGCATTTCCCTATTTACAAACTTTCCCAGTTACTTCATGTACATACTCACAAAACAAGTCCAACTTGCACTGCTATCTGCAACGCATTTTGCCCCACTTACTTCAGTATGTACGTATTGAGTTCCATTAGCCTTGGCTCGGCTAGTTTAAGTGGTATAATCAGCTAAATTTCCACTTTCACTTTGCTGAATTTCCTCCTTCTCGTATGCATGCCATAAAGCTAAATATCTCTGACACTTCTTGTACACACAGATAGATCGAAGATAGAGTGGAAGCTTTAGTCTAGCTGTCGTTAAAATAAAGTAAGTCTTGACGGTGGGCTCAGGCTAGGAGGACGAATCCATAATTTTAGCCGATTTCTGCAAAGAGTTTGAATATATATAATGTATGGTGGATTTCTGTGGTTCTTTTTCTGTAATAATTGTAACGCATTGCATTGGTAGAATGATGACGAACTCGTGTTCAGCAGAGTAACTGACATAACAGGTATACCATAGTAATGCATCCATAGAGCAACAGACATCATTATCATCAAGGAATCAAAACTTTTGTAAAAAAAAAGATAAATGATTGTTTTGCTGACTTTTATTTGTTATTATATACTTCTGTATTTCGTGAAAAACTGACAAAATAAAATTTCATTAAACCGTACATAATTTTTTTCGAGCATCACATTAACACCACTATCGGTCATAAAGCTCGGACCACTAATAATCTTACCTTGTATTATTGACGGTTACTCTTATTGATTTTGGTAAAATGGACTGGAGAAGAATGAACTTTTCCATGGACTATCTGGCTTCCACCGGGACAGTATTCTCTGTGGAACAAAGGATTGCAACACAAGCAGCTCTGACAGTTCTCCAACAGGAAAATCAATTCAAGCATGTACATTTCATGGGAAAAATTCTAGGAACCGAAAATGATTACTGGCTGGTGTGTGGGATTGGGAACGATTACCTCAAAGATAGAACATATTTCTACAGGTTAGATAATGTGCCTTTTACGCCATTATCATAAATATTTTATTGAATCTCACACTCAAGTACCCTGCAGCCAAACAAAAGAAACTGTTTTTGTTGATCATTGTAACAAATAAAGTAATAACTTGTTCTCCATCAGCATAAACCATGGAATGGATTGGGTCTTGCTTCCTAAACTGGGTGATGAAACAATGGAAATGGGTCTCGCATGTCGTGGCCATTTTGTAGGAGATCCTACAGCGGATTCTGAAACTGATATTTGTCCGGACAATGCTGACGAAATCAATGATGGTGATGATTGGGTAATGACAAATTACCGCGACTCCTTGGCCTAGTGATCTATGATTTTTAACCAAAAAACTGTTCATTGCATGCAACATACAGGTTACAATCAAGGAGGAGGAACGCTTATCCGCAACCGTTTTGGCCATTATGAACGAATGTGCTATTGTTCCTCGTGGTGCATTGATAAAAAATGCCAATGGACTGGTGTTTGAAAATAAAATGTTTGAAGGTATCTAAAAAATATATATATTGTACTTTAAATACGGAGAGCAAACTGTTCACATCATTTTTATTACAAATATATTGATACAGGGTTGCCAAAACTGGAGGCATCCCAATTCCACAGTTTTTATCATGTTCGCCGACCAGAGAACCCGTGGGATCGAAACATTGTTATCCGAGCTGATTATAACTTAAGTTTGGATTTCTTGGATTCTATTGCTTGTGATTTACCAGTTGGTAATTTCTTAACTTACCTACGCATGCCGTATAATTTCATTCAAATTCCTTGTGAATAATACTGTAGTAAATATATGTATATTTATATATGGAAAGGGTGCTGGAGTACTCAAATTGATCGACTGGAAACAACTGCAACGCTTCGTTCACTGTACTGGCCAGGATTTGTCGGATTCCATCAATTGAACTCGCAAAACTATGGATGGATGTATATTGGCACGGGTAAAAAGAATTGGGACGTCCCATTCATGGTTCTTCCTCTGCCACCAAATGCGAAAATCTCTGTTGTTGAAGGTGGTGACTTCCAGTATGAAGAACTTAAAGGCGAAGGTGAGGACGAGGATGAAGGAGATGGTGACATGATGATGTATTCAAATGTAAATAATGAAGATGATGAATAATGTTTATTCAAGTGTGTTGATGACAGAAAAAATGTTTTATTTAAAACTTTCACTGGAAATCAGTATCCACAAACATACACAAAAATAATCGTTTAGTATGTTATACTTAAACGCTAATTTAATAGTAATAAACATTCAATTTTGTGTCTGTAAAAAATGATAATGAGTTTACAACTCGGTGGAATTTATAATCCTTACCCCTACATCTGCGCTCATGCAATTAATTGACATACGCGAGAAAAAAGTCTAAAATGCCATTTTTCATAAAACGATGACTTCATTAAACTATTTCTGCCACACAGTGAAAAGGATGGGATAAATTTGAACACTAAATTAAATTTTCCGATTTTATTTACGTTAGATTTAATTTTACCGTCGATATCTACCCGATCAATACAAACAATAACCAATATTTATTTCAATCCTGGCCAGAAAATCAGAGTTTATAATTACTCCAAGCGTCTACGCTTTGCAGCAGCAGATTCCTCATTCACCTTTGCAAAGAAATTCAGTACATCTTCTCGGCGAACTGTTTTGCCACTTTCAGCGTGTCCTTTCAAAAATTCAGCAAGTTGACCCTTGAATTGGTTGATGCCTTACAAACAACTGTTTCCCACCGTGTATAAGTTCCAGTTGACCGACATGGCCAAGATTATTAACTTGATCGTTTATAGAAGCTTCGGCTGATAATTTCGCATCTTCGGAACGTTTTTTCCCCACAGCTTCGTAATGTTCAATTGTATCTTCAGTATCCAGCAAAAACTGAACTTTCATTTTCTCATACAGCGTCTAAATGTGGGCAAAATAAACAACGGAATATTAGATTGAACTAGGCTGCTCTCGTTTCTTGTATTAATTACGATGTTTTGTTTCCTAACCATGCAATTCGAACATCGACAAAAAGATGAACGAAGAGTGCCTTTCCATGCAACTGCCTGAACATCAGCGGAAGGTAAAGTGCCTTTCGCGTGTAATTGCAACTGACAAATCGGTGCATCAGTAGAGTTTTCAGTTCCAACAAGGGAGCACACTCCACTATCCAGACTTGAAGAGTCTTCAACGTGATCTTTAGCAGTTTCTGTGACGTTGACTTTATTGGCATCAGCAGTATTTTCGTCCAGTTGCTGAACAATGTTTTCAGATTCGTTGTTACAGGTACTTTCAGCGAGAACAACTGGTGCTGCAGGTTTCACTGAATAGTAAAATAATTAATTAATACCAACCACGTAAATACTTAAAATCTTTCTAAAAGTTATTCGCAGTACAACATAAATAAACGTTTGAGATTTAGTAGGGCTTACGTGATAAGTGGGCATAATGACCAAGAAAATCAAGGCGTTTCATGCAAGGTCCACATATTAATTCAAAGTCGTCCTCCATTGCATCAAAATCCGTTTTCAAATAGCTCAAGCAATGCTGGAAATGATACCAATCCTCGCATCTATTTAAATATACGTCGAAGAATAAAATTAGCTGTTGTAAATACAAATCAAAATATTACAACAATACAACATAAAATATTATGAGATCCCCTTACATAATACACTGAATCATTGGATCATCGGCCACTTCATTTTCTTGATCCGGATCTGGATATGGCCTATGGCATGTACAGTAAAGTCCATTGAAATTTTGATTATATTCGTTTTGGGAATTCGTTTCATCCTTTCCCTGAATAAACCATCATTCATGTTATAAAAGTAACGACAATACATTTGCATTTGAAGGTATGGACATACACATAGTACGTAACGGTCTTAGGAGTATCAGGTCTCTGAGGTCTCCCATTTACGCCCCCTGTTAAACTATGTAACAAAGGTGGTGGAGGGTCCCAAAAGAGGGAACTTTAGCGTTACGTACTATATGAATGTTCCGTAATACGTCAGTGTAAAGTGTGGCTTACCGACTGTAGCTGACATGGATTCTCTGGGAATTTTTTATTTCCGCAATCGCATCTAAAATTACTGAAAATCAATTCCAATAAACATGTATGTCAGGACAGGAATTTTGTAAGAGTAGTAAGCTGTCAACATTTTGAGCATGCCAAATGTCAAACCTACCGTTTAGTGAATAGTTCAACTAATTCATGGCCTTCATGACAAGTATAAGTACATGCGAGACAAATGCCAGCAGGTTGGGCAAATGGGGCTCCCCTTGGATTACAAGTAAGACAGGCATAAAGCGCTTGGCGTTTCATGTACCCCTTTAAACAATATTTTTAAACAATCATTTAATGTTGACAACTGGAAAAGTTACCGAACAGTTAACGTTTACTACATTGTCCATTTTTTAAATATTAAAAATACCTTAGAGTACGAACAGTTTTGAGGATCAGATGCCCCCAAAACTGCTACAGATTGATTTTCTAGCATTTCTTGCGCATCCAGTGCTTCCTGTAAGGTAATTTCATCGATCCCCAGTTTCTTGCTCCATGTTAATGCTTTTACTACTGTAAAGAACACGCCAAAACATTAATGCACGAAGCCACGATCATACTTTTTTTTCCTACTTTTGAACAAGGAACAATTTGATAGTTACCTGCTTAATTAATTTTCATGCGAGAGATTTACAAGACCACAAACCTCTTGCAAAAACTTCTTTTACCAATCTTAATCACTACCAGTGGAAAAACTACCAGTGGAAACTTCCCGAATAACCACAATACCTTCAAAATCTTATCGTTACAAAAATAAAAAATGCACAGGAAAAAATACAAAATATACACAAGTTTTTATTTTTGTTATTAGTTTTACATTGTTTTTGTTGTTACAGTTTTCGCTTCCCGCTATGTTTCTATGTTTATGTGGACTTGGGACCTACTATTAGGTTGTTGTGTTGCAGTAGTAGCACTCTCACAATGCAAAAACAGCAATACTCGGTCCTTTGTTTTGTCTTCGGCTTGATGTTTGGGCATTATGAAACAAGTGAGTGGCTGACTCTAGCTCTGGACTGGACTCAGCTCAGAGATAGAGCTGATTTTTTTAATTAATTATTTTTATTTTTTAATTAATTATATTATTTCATTCCAAAGTACATTTCCCTCTCCCCTGCCCAAGCACATTTTATTCCACGTCCAGCAAGGGTGATGTTTAGATTTTCAAGCTTTTTCATAATTTTTCAAGCGCATGATTTTGATTTACAGCATGCCCGTTCGATTTCAAGATGTTTAATATAGATACATGTAATACATAAAAATATAACTAGCAGCATTTTCCATATAATAATCATTCGTCACACCAAATTCCATATTGTAAAATT
>JAHZNC010003276.1:0-14788 GCA_027744095.1 Zhuqinia jingwanae
AGAGACCTTAATATTTAAAGCGTCGTGCGGGGGATACGTGTGTCGTAGTTAGGAAAGTCAAAGTTGTAATATGGTTGTTGGTGGTGGTTGTGTGTGTGTGTGGTCGTAAATGGACACGTATACATTATACCAACGGTGGTGGTCTTGGTGTGAGGAAAGTCATAATGGTAGCCAATGTGAATAAAATATGAGGAAAAAAACACAAAGGGTATTACTACTACTCTTTTGTGACTTTTTTGTGACAATTTTCTCACTATCACCACACACAAAGTCTATACACACGCAAAAGAAAAGGAAAACCGGAAACCCGGGAGAGAGAAAGTATGAGATACGCAGATAACACTTGTTTGTTGCAACATATGTTACGCTAATTTTTTTAGTATTTTTTTATTTCACAAAATTGTTAACAGGACAAGTAGAGTGGACATAATATTGAAAAAAGCGCCATTGTGTGTGAATCAAAATGCAAGAAAAATAGGACTACAGGCAAGTTTACAGTTTTTTTTGTGTCCCAGTTCCCTGTTTTTATGCAAAATACTTGTACATGCTTGCCAGGGGACAACAATTTTTGTACACAAAAAGTATAGCCTATGACAAAAAATTACTTGGACTGCATTCGATATTTTTTTTCACAATCCTTTTCCAGTGTTGTTGAACTTACTACCATCGGAAGTTGTATTGAAATAAAAGTGTAATTTGTCAGAAAAAAAAAATTCAGAGTATAATGACGTGAGTAAAATTGGCTGTGTCGCCAGCAGTCCTCTATGGTATTATGGTAATTTGGCAAAAATCGCAGGTACAGTACACATGTATATATATATATGTAGCTTGTAACATACTTTCACCGGAAATCCATCTAAAAATATACAAATTGAAGTCAAATTCAATTCGGGCCGTTGTTGTTGGGTGTTTTATTATTGCACTATTACGTTTATTTAAGGTTTATATACGGCGCCTTTTATGATGGGAATACATAATATGAAATGTCACGCCCATACAAAAAAAATATATATACCTTAATTTAAATGAGCTGAAAACGGTGGACCTAACATCAAAAAAATTTGTTTATAAGCACAATTTTTTTTTAAATAACTTTTTTTTTCGTAAGGAATAAAATGCTAAAAGTACTGCTGCTGCCACAATTTTCTACCTTTTTACTCTTGCTCACTCCAAATTCAACTGTTTCCTGTCCTCGGAAATATTTTTTTTTGTAACGTACATCTAAACTAGGCCAATTTTTATATAAAAGCTTTTTTCACAGTCTCTGGTCACCAAACCAAAACAGCCCAGCGTAATGGTAGCATGCTCCACATTTTACACTACTGGAATAAATAATTCACATTTATGCGAGGCTTAAATAAACTGTGAAAATTGTATAAGTTTTTTAAAAATATATTATATACATAAATATTATTATAAAAAGGGAAAACTAGAAAATTCCTTCATATATATTTGTTTAATAGCAAAAAAAAACTTATGCAAATAATAAATCCTTCCAAAGTAACACTTATGCACCCACGTGCCTGCTCAAAAGTTCACCTTTTTACGCAACTGTCTGTGTCAGAGTAAATTGCATTATTGCTAACAAGTTGAAAAAGAAAAACTATTACGTGTAGGGTTGGTAGGACTGTACGACGTGTGTGGCACTTAGTCGACGAATGTACAGCCATTTTTTAATGTACAAAAGTAACCGTACTAACTTGATTTAGCTTTAAACATTAAAACTTTTATTTATCAAACATTGCATTAAAATTGACTCAAATATTACTCTCATTACTTTTTCAAACGTTTTATTTTTTTTACAAAAAGGCATGACATTTCATCGAAGCGAGTCAAGTAGTAGCTTATGCAAAAAAAAATGGAAAACTGTGCGTCATGGTAAAAAGGCCAAACATACAAACAGTTTTAGCAGAACATCGGCCTATTTCCATTAACATCAACTGGTGTAGTGGCCGCTTCTACAAACCACCACCACCACCCACCACCTCTCATCTTCTTAGCACCCACACAACTCTAAATAACAACAACATCTAAACTTTTAAGTGATTACTAGCACAACCTTGAGCTATGTATGTTATGTAGGTACATATTTTTTTGATAATAACAACTGCTCGTTTTGGAAAATGGCTTGTATGTTGTTACTTTGAAGGAAACTTACATGCCTAATGCCTACATAAATATACACGAGTTAGATAAAATACCTAGCTCAAAACTTTTTTTTTATATGCACATAATATTCATATAATATTATCTGTTACCATTATCGTACGTTGGGATATCTCATCCATGTTAACTTTACGATGCTAATGATTTTGGTGACGGAGAGACATGCCTATCTCATGTGAAAGTAAATTTTCACATTTTCCGCTTAAAAGCAATCCTATTGTTAGTCTGAATAGCTCTGCATACATAAACCAGCAGCAGCAGCCCAGCACTACACATCATCATCATCATGCTACACTTTTTTTTATGTTCATTTTTATTCCAAAGATATAGAAACGAGGAAAATTACAGGTGACCTCCCCCATCTATCCCTTTCGTCCATTCTAATAATCATTAACTCTCATTACGATTACCACACTTACTATCTTTTTTACTAGTCCTCATCATCATCATCATCCTCCTCCTCCTCTCGCTAGTAGGTACACATAGAGCAACAGCACATAATAGTGCTGCTGCTGCTGGTGCAGCTATTCCGTCTGTTGTAATAGTGCAAGAAGCCATTGAGAAAATTGAGGAGGCGTGTCCAAGCCTATTCCGCTTCGCATTTATTTTCGGTATTTAAAAAGCTTTCTTCATCATCATTACTTTTATTATTATTATGCTACATGCTTATATATCCGTTTATTATCATACACGTTTTTTTTTACGCAATACTAGTCCGTGACGAGTCTGATAAAAGAAACAACATTTTCCAAGAACAAACATTATGGACTTTTCCCCTTTTTTCTTCTTTCCCCAAACAAACTGAGTGAGGCTGGCTGGGGTAGAGTTTCTTGTATAAATTTTTTGAAATGCACATAGGTACATACCAACATTTGGATTTGTATGTATTTCTATTGTTCTACTACACAGAGAAAGAGAGAAACAATGGGAACAATAATAATAATCAGGTTTTTGCGTGTGCCACTATCACCAGCGACGCGCCAACATCACCTTCAAAGTATTGTTTTTTTTGTGCATGCCTGGTGGTGAATACCTAAATGATTAGCCAAAGTGTGGAAGCCCATCATTCTGGGAATACAGAACAATTAATCTTCGTTAACGCATAATATACCTAGTATAACATTCAGCAGCACAAAAAACACGTACACGCTAAATGAGCATGTACTACAATCTATATACCTAAAACATGCAAGCACACAAACACACACACACACACACACATACGCACAAGGGAAAGGAAGGGGAAATCATAGAACACATAATATACACAATACTGCAATAGCCAACATATATACATACTCAAATGAAGGGAGAGAAAGAAGAAACATTCATCGGATTTCTCTGGAAGACTGAGAGAGACTTTGACTAATTCCCTGCTGCCGTATTACATTTCCATGTAAATGACACTACCACCACCACCGCCGCCACGCTCCACCACTCCTTTTGGTTCTACAAACAAGTTGCATTAAATCCATGTAGGTATCTATTAAACTTTATGTATATTCTGCAGCAGCAGTAGAATCAGTACAAGAAGAAGAAGAATCAGCATCAATGTCTTTTTGTCTTTGATGATGCAGTCGTTGTATTGCTTTCAATTTTACATCGGTTTTGCGGGAAGAAAGGAGGGAAAATCATTGTCATCTTCTCTTTTCTCATTCCTTCTTCATGTTGTAGTGTGTGTATGTGTGTGTGTGTGTGTGTGTGTGTGTGTGTGTGTGTGTGTGTGTGTGTGTGTGTGTGTGTGTGTTTTGCGTTTAATCCACCAACCCAATAAAAACCTCCAAACAACAGCAGCAAAGCACCATTATAATTATCATTATAGTTATAATAGTAATAGTGGTAGCTGAAAGAAGAATAGAAGCATTTACTTTGCGTTAAGCACTGTTTATATCATTGTCATTGTGATACATAAATATATATATATATATAGATGCTTATAAGTTGAGTGTGCAGTAGTATAACAATAAGTATGTGTATGTTTGGTGAAGATGATGATGATGCAGTTATTTGGGTTCTCCTCGATTTTATACCCTTCTTGCGTTCCTGTGAGTGTACGCCTCAATGACTCTGTTGTGTCCTGTTCTGCTACACGGCTCCTTTTCTATTTCCATCGCTTTCCCAAACAACTTTAATATGTATGATTGGTGCTGTAAGCCGCAAATGACATCAAATACCAAAACACTATACACACGACACGCCAAACAAGAACAAAGCTCTAGTGTGGTATCAAAAAAGGAGGAAGAGGAAGAACAAATGCAGTGGAAGTAAAACCGATGAATAAATTCCTTAAGGAGGCGTAATCCCTTGTCGGCTTTGTTGGGAAACATATTATGCCAGAGAGATACGCTCTAATAATAAAAGTACACCACCACCACCACCACAACAACAACAAACAAGAATTACTTTGTGGATTCTGCAAAATAATTTCAGACTACTATATACATATTCCCTTAAATATAAAGTACCTTTCTCCTACCTAATTAATTTTTTATATTATTGTATAGTATTCAATTCTCAGAGAGAGCGAAAAAAAATCTCGACTTGGGACTCATTTCTGTGTCTTGTCAGTAGTATATAGAGGCGATAAATTTTCAGAGATTTTTTTTTTTGTCATTTTTCCAGTCGATTTATCCCAACCAAAGATAAGACCAAGTCTGTTTGGCCTGATCATTATCTATCACAGTTGCATGAAGTCAACTTCAGATTTATAATGACATGTATTTTTTTTCATTCCAGTTCTGATATTTTTTGAATGGTGAATTGAATCGCAAACACAAAGCGAATGATAATAATAATAATAATGGTGGCCATTTATTTAATGACGAAACGAGTTGATATTTTTCAGTACATCATTGTTGACATCTCTTTTCAGTTTGGCAGAGTGTATGCACATTAAATAATATTATTCAACTCATGATGATGCCTCCTGAAAAACTCATGAGACCTGACCACACAAAAAACCACGCTGCATGCTTGGCGGAAGCTCGTTTTCATGTAATTCTCATATTTTCCATTTATGTATATCACCTTTCACCACGACTGTGTAGTCTGTTTTATTTCTGTGTAGAAATCATCCCAACCTGAAAAGTTGGGTGATATGATGATGAAACTGCGGTTATTATGTTATGCCTCATCCGTTCATCATTCTTCTAACCATACAATATACCAAAGTAGTACAAGTTTTGTTTATGTATGCAGCAGCAGCAGTAGCGTAGTAGTACACGCATTATTTCACAAAAGGCACATTTTACTCTCATCATCATTACATCATCATCCAAACAAAACACTATGCCATGTCACTTCTATTCCTGATGATGATTTCGTCTTCCATTTCAACATGAGCATCATCATTCTAGTGAAAAATCAAGGATGATGTTTCCTGCTTCTACTACTACTTCATACTTCCATACTTTGTTTTGTTGAGCAAACGAGTAAATAAAAACAAGAGAATAATAATAATAATATATTTATTTATATTTATATAGATGCTAGATCCCCACCAGCAAGAAGAATCAGAAAAGGCCAGAGATTACAGTGCCTATACGCATATCGAATAAACAAATAAATCTGAAAAGAGGAAAAGGGCTGCTTCTTCTTCTTCTCTCTCTCTCTCTCTACTTGGTTGATGGATCGTGACTCTGCATTATTTACTTAACTCATCCAGTCAGTCAGTATAAAATGGTCTTTTTGTGTGCTAGTCTCTTGTTGTTGTTGTTGCTGCTGCTGTCTAGTCAAATAATAAATGCAATATAATCATCATTATCATCACACATTCTTCACATGTGTGTATGTGTGTGTGTGTGTAAGCAGACATCATCATGATCATTACAGGAGGAAAAACAACAACAACAAGGCAAGTTGATCATCGTCATCATCTCCTCATCACAGTCTAATTCCTTTCAGGACGAAAATCTCTTAATGAAATTGTACGGCAAGAGCAGCAGCAGCAGCGGGAGTCATGTGCTGACTGATGGTATGATGAGTTTTAGGTGAACTCTCTCACTTTTCTTGCCTCCCGACTGCTGCTGGTAGTAGTGTATGAGGTGGAGGAGTTTGGAGGTGATGATGCATGCATTTGGTGTCAGCAGAAAATATTTTTTCATACAATACAACACAAAAATCATTTTATTTATGTGTACAAGCAACGCTTGTCTACTAATATGCCTTTGTTGTGTTATGCGTGTAGTAGTATGCATGTTTGTCCGAGGTTCAATTTGATTGCTATGTGGAGTCCATTTGGCACACGCGGACTCACACACACACACACACACACACATGATCCAGGGTATACTCCCATTTTCCCATTTCTCCTCTGCTCGGAAGGGAAATGTGAATGAAATTGTTTGAGAGTGTAAATTGTAAAATGTGGCAGACCCAACAGAACTGCATTACTACTACTCACACTAGTCAAAATAAAGCGATTGTTGCCGGATGATTTGTTTTTCACGTGACCAAAATTGTCTTATATTCTGTTTTGTTTGGTTATCATCAACTTGCTCATATGATGATGATGGTGAGGTTTGGCGTGTGTGTTGTTCTTTTTTTTTTAGCCAAAGAAATAAACACTAAAACAAAACCACCTTTTTGGCGGTTTCTGCCTCCCTTCTTTTTCTGTGGCATTTTCCGTATTACACCACCACCTCATCGCCTATTTTGAATGTCAAGCAGGTAGGAAGCAAACCGGAACATGCTTCATATTTATTTTCGGGCGTGTGTGTATTTACACGGGACGATAATATGATATCTTGTTAAACTTTATTATGCGGAAATGCAAATTTATTCCTTTATTTATTCTTTTATATTTTGGTTCCCTTCGGCTTTCGAATAACCAGAATCGTCCCTGACTCAAACTGATTGATGTTTTTTCCCTCATAAAAAAATGCTGTTTGTTTAGCATACAATTCTGTGAAATATGGGCACTCTCTTAAACATGAAGCAATCAACAAACACATCAAAAGCAACCTTCCGCGAAGCTTAAACATGAGCTACACGTGATAAATTAATAATATTTAACATTTAATACTACTGCTCTCAATTTTTGTGTTGAAAATAAGCTTTCAGGTAGGTTATCAAGATTAACAGCAAAAAATGGAACATGGTTATTTGCTAATTGCAAGCCAAAAAAAATACAATATTATATTATTCAATTATTCAATTCGGTGTACGACATTGATAAAAAATGTACATAAAAAAGTGCATTTATCATTCTGAAAAGTGGGGATGGGAAAAAAGTTTTTTTACTTATAATTTTAATGTATCCTTGAGCTGAATTTCTCATTTTATCACTATCGGTTATGCGTTTCAATTACTCAACCTGAAATTGGTTTCGCACAAGCTCATTCTTCAAACTTTATTATTATTTCATCCAAATCCAATATACGGATTTATATTTTATGCATGATTTCATTTGATGCACGCCTTTTAATATGTTGTATTATGCGTTTTACTGATCCTTCTCACCTGCTTTTTTTCTCTCCATCTCTCTCTCTCTCTCTCTCCTCTCGACTCGGTCGTTCACTTTCTCCAACCATTTTTCCAGGTGGATAGCTCAATCTAACAAGCGCGCTGTGAACGAGCATCATACAAAACACGACCAGTAGTAAGCAAGTATAAGTCGGCTGGCTTATGTACGTGCTTCATATGCTTCATAGCATACCAATTTTCATTTTATCTTATCTCCTCCAACAACACGTCATATGTCAACATGTCCTTGCACGAACAATATATATACCTATATAACTATATTGCTTTTTTTAGAGTGGCAACTCTTCCACTTTCTCCTCCAGTTCCACTATGTCTCCATCTCCAAACATGCTTCAATGCGTGAATGTGACGAGTTTCACTTTAATATTTCAGATATATCTCTCTCTCACTCTCTCTCGGTATTTTTC
The DNA here is from genome assembly GCA_027744095.1 of Zhuqinia jingwanae. Taxonomy (NCBI): domain Eukaryota; kingdom Metazoa; phylum Arthropoda; class Collembola; order Entomobryomorpha; family Paronellidae; genus Zhuqinia; species Zhuqinia jingwanae. The sequence goes on from JAHZNC010003276.1 coordinate 8,058, forward strand.
TCCAACTATTATTTGACTTACCTGACCTTATATAATAATAAGTTCTACTGTTTTCTTGTTCCGCATTCCTATAAGCTGAAAATCTGGTTTAAAACGTGAGCAGAAAAAAATAAGACGACGAAATGGAGTCAAGTAATAATAAAACAAAGAAGGTTCCTCCTGGCATTTTTTAAAAATATTTTAATAAGTTATATAGGTACATAGCAACCGCTACTACACACACGACGCATTAATAATGAAAAATATTTTTGCTTTTATTAAACATAATTAGTTACATTAGATTATGCTTAGATATCCGGTACATATATATATGGTAGCAACAAGACATTTTTTTAATATTTCTTCGCAAATAATGTTTTTTTTTTTGCTTGACTATTTGAGTAGAAAGAAAGTACCCTTTTTTGTTTTCTTCCTCTACTTGCCTAAATGTAAATATTATAGATATAGTAGCTATATAGTTTTATAGTTTAGATCTTACACATAATAATTAAATTTATAAATCTTATCATGTTGGTACATAAAACTTATACAGTATGTATATTTGTTACATTATTACAATGTTTTAGCTTTCACATTTCTTCCCGTTTAAAAGGTATGTATTTTCTTTAAATGAGAAACGTGGGAAGGGACATGCAATGCAATGTAAACATGGGACAAGATACCAGAAATGTTGCTGAATTTGTTTGGGGATACCGTAAACCTTGTTTGTAAAAACTTGTTTTCAAAATATGTCCTAACTTTAAGTTTTATGTAGTGACCCTGCTAAATAAACCGCACATAATAAAACAGCCAGAGTTTGTTACGTCTTATTATTATTATAATTATTATTACATTAGTCCAATTTACTTTTACATAACTTGTAATTCTATATATATCGCTAAATTTAGCATAGTCATTCAAAGTTGTGATTGGTCTTCCTCAAAAACTTTACTTTACTCCAACTGGTGGTCATGCCTACTTTTTATGATTCAAGAGATTAGAAATGGAATCTAAAAATTGTTGACAAGGTTACACAAGACGTAAGAAATGTACATGCAACATCGACACCATACTACTTATATATTTTTTTTTGGGCATGCCGATTGGAGTAAAGTCAAATTTTTTTTAGAATGCTCCCTTCTCTTTAACTTTAACTTTCATGGGATTCAAAATAAACTCATCATTTTACAAGCATTACATTAATATAACATGCTTATGTACACAGGTATATGTATGTACATTTACAATGATTAATTATTCATAAATGGTAAAAGAGCTGTAACCGTACTGTGTACACGTATAATATGCAATTTTAATTAATTATGTATGGTAATAAATAGGTAATCTTTCACACATGAATTCAGTTTACGTAGCAGCGTGTGTGCTAAAGCCACAGTAATGTTCTACAGACTTACTAGAGCAGCAGCGTGCTGACCAGGTGGGGATGGTTGCGGGTAATGATGATGATGACAGTTGGATTGGAACTAGAACTGAACAAGACTTTGCTGTTGTTGTTTGTGAAGGAGATAAAGAAGGACTAGGCTGTGTTTCTTCATCTTCATCTTCTTCGGCAGGAGAGCTACTGCACTGGTTTTTGTGACTGGAAAGAAAGGGGAGAGGAGGCTGGGAAGAGGGTGGTGGTGGGAGTAGTTGATGTTCCTCGCAGGAAATCGGTTCCAGAAAATTTGTAACCGTACCCCTTTTGCTCGTTCTGCATTTGGAGGTGATGATTCGCCAACTTTTGCAAAGCTTTCCAAATGAGGATAGAACCATGTCGTTATAGTAGAGCCAAATGGAGAGGTTGACAGCTATTGATAGGGTAAGTAGTCCGCAAAACGTTGAGCTGGGCTTGAAGACCGTGGAGCCGGTAGATGCTTCTGTTGGAAATATACAAAAAAATAGAGGATTTTATAGGGGAAATTGATACAAAAAAAAGAAAAAATAATTCTTGGTATAAAGCGATTTTGTTTTTGTTTTTCTAAGAAAGCAGGCCCAAAGTCAGTTTTTGCGTCACAGACAACAGAGACAGAGAAATGAATACCCTTTTTTTTATATATAGCCCGTCTAAAAAAAAGATGCGTGCAGTTATAATAAAATGCATGTGTGCTGTTAGTAAATTTGCTGACTTAGAAGCAATAGTTACATAACAACGGTGACAAAGAGTAAATAAAACAAGAAGAAAAATATATTTGTCCCAAGAAACCACAACCACCACACAAAAACAAACCCACCTCGTTTACCTGGGATAGTCGAACCTACCATACATGAAAATGGTGTGGGTGAGTACTATGAATTCAAGTTTTGATGATGGGTTTACTAATCAACTACCTTAAATTCCAGCCCCAACATTGAAGTTTGAAAACCATCTGCATCTTGCAGGATAGGATACCTGTGAAGGAATGACTCCTCAGCCTGTAAAAATAGAGTATCATTTTCATCAAGGATCTTGGAAATACGTTGAGTGTTCTTAGTAATTTCACTTGTGATCGACAAAAGCCAACTATACTCTACACTCACCGGTTCTTGGTTAATATACCAAGCCAATTTTGCAGCAGGCCGGGATCGGGATGAGGTGCAATTGACTCTCACCGTGTCTCCGAATTGGTAGCGTGGTCGAACTCCCTCGATTTGCGGACCGCTCGCATCTGGCAAATCTAGCATTTTTGTACAAGTTTACTTTAAAATCACAGCGTTGACTTGATACAAATAAGCAGTTGACATGTTTGTCGCATTAAACTCCCATGCAAATGCATGAATGTATAAACTATTTAGCAACAATATTCAGCCAAAATATGTGCAACAAGTGCAGTGCGCAAAAAATCATGATAATTTGTATTCTAAATTCGCGTCCCGGCTACTGCTACTAAATACGCGTTCAATTAATATGCACATTATTGAATTTGTTAATTATTATTATTATTGTGATTGGACTGTCTATTTCGAGTCGTTTTTTTTGTAATGATTCTGGGCCTTGATCAATTATATGAATTGTTTGCAAACTACGTCGCATAATATTGTAAAATTATAACCCACCTTACAAATTTAACGTTTTTAAAAAAAGAAGAAGAAGAAAATTGGTTCGGGGGGACTTACCCACAACAATCATGGTCTTTTGATCAGAGACCGTTTTAAAAGATGGAGCTTCTGCAGACACCTCGCATCTGTAACTCCCTGACCCTCCTATATCCACTGTTTTCAAGATGACTGCTGTGTCTGATGAGTTTGGTAGCTAAACGCGAAATATTAAAATTAACATTATTTTATAAATGGAATCCTTCTTCATATTACTATTATGCAAATGGCAAACAACATAAGGAATAATATGAAAAGAAAACAACAACAACAACTTACATCGACTAGAACTCCAAGAACGTGAAACACATGGGCTGGAGGATCATCCTCAGGATAAAATCTGAAGAACTCCTTGTCATCCTTGAACCACTTCACAGAGTAGAGCGCTTCTCCTTCCAAGTCGTAATGACATTCCAAACGAACAGGCTGCCCGCGGATTGTGTAAGAGGGCACCTTCAGATCCACCAATTGAAGCATGGTAACTCCTGTACAATTATGCAAAAACAAAATTAGTCAAATTATCAACAACATATAATGTGCAGTTTGGAGTTTAATCAGATGCGTGGGCGTATATACATACATATTATTGTACTGCCGAGAGTTCACGACATGCTACACTTCTTCATTATTCTGACAACTGGTAATCAATCAACAATGCTTTGTTGATTACTTAACTTCACCGAAAGCAGAGATGTAACTTAACTATATGTATAAAATCCAAATTTGAGCATTTTCTGTGATGTGTGTGTGTCCATTCATTCCCCGAAACAAGACAGCGCCACTTATTTTGTAAATTAGAGGTTACCAAGCGTTGTATGGACATTGTGGCATTTTAAGATCATTAGCAGCAGCAGCAAGAGGCTGATGCTCTTACTGTTGACTGTATACTTTTGTCATCTTTCATCATCACTATGTCACATCTTCATCAACATTGTCTTTGCTTAGACATGCATGCATGCGTCACCATGGCCACATGTTAAGCACATCGTTTAAGCTCAATGATAATCACGATTTATGATGATGATTCACGATTTATGCACATTTCCCGACAACAACACAAGCACCGTCGATTACATTTATTTCTATTTACTACACCATGTCATCATATGACATAACTCTTGCTGATATAAACAAATTCACAAAAGTTGTTGTTGTCATCATCATCATCTCGTCGTAATTGTGATGAAATTATGAATAGACCCCAGCAGTACGCCTCAGCGAGAGCGGGTCTACATACATATAACCGCTTCCTGTGTCCTGTCACTCCTAAAACCATCATCATCATCATCATCAGAGTTCATATAATCACGTTGATGAGCTTGCATTGTTGTTGTTCTTGTAATTTTCCTGATTATTATTTTGATGACACAAAACTGACGACAATGCTGCATATGATGATGATGACATGACATTGTAGTTGATGATGATGAGATATGACACAAGAGAGAACAGAGCAGTATGCTGTACTCAAGTCAGCAAACCAGTATAAAATGCTTCTCGCTGATAATAACGTATATGGATGTAATGATGTAATATAGGTATGTAGAAAGGGAGTACACGTTGTACAGGCATGGCTAGTATTTTGCAATGTGTTGAAGAAACAGGCCGTAAAAAATGACAAAAGTAATCCGAAAATAGCGGAAGTTCACAAAAAGCATGTTTTAATGAAATTATTTTGTGTTAGTGCTGACAGTAGCAGACACAAAGTCGTCAACAGTGCCATCCTCAACTCTGGAAGAAATCTTGACTCACTTTTTTTCTTCTATTTTTCCGAACGACAAAAACTTATATATTTGCATGAAAAATGCAAAAAAAAAAATTTCTGCCTCCTAATTTATATTTATGTTTGTATTTAGTCTACATAATCGCAAAACAACAAAAGAATTAAAATATATTCTTGGTAAGTCCATTGTTTTTTTAAATAATTTTTTAAAATATATTATCCACAGTCTACAATTTGCATAAAAGCCATGTCATCACCATCCTTATTCTTTGTTTTAAAAAAGGAAAAAACTTTTGTCCTCATTTATTTTGGATTAAAGCTGTTGTTGGCTGGATATGGTGGTGGTGGTGGCTTCATGGATATGAAATTTTCAAGAGAGGACAAGACAGAGAGGCCATTATGTAAAGCAGAACACAAAATAATAACACTCTCCAACTCACAAAACAACAAGATATGAAAAGAGTGCAAAATGGAAATAATAAGTGGCTAATAATAAGCCGTTTTTACTGAATGCACAAATGAACAATGAATATTATGAATTCATTTCATGACATGACCCACTTTGTTCATTTCAGCCAAGCTCACTTATTTTTTTTTGAGCTTCTTTAAAATCTTTCTGGCACATACATACCTATACACAAGTGCAGACAAAAGCATGTACACTGTATGCTTTGCCGTGTGTAAAATCAAAGAGACAAGTCAACTGTATATTGTGTATGTGTTATATAATGTACCTATATACCCTTTCTAATATGAAGCATGAGAGAGATTTTTTAGCTAGTTAAAAAAAAAAACTTTCATATTTTCCAGAGAGTGTCCGTTCATCAATAAAATTAGCATTTTCTCCGGTTTACTGCTGCTGTTTCTGATGATGCTGCTGCTGCTGTTCATCTGCTCAGCTCACACACAATGAGAAACGAAGACAAGACAAGAAGACACGCCTTATATATATCTCTCTCTACTCGTGTGTACAACTCGTCAGCAATGTTGCATAAAAAAATGAGCTTAACTAACTAACTTACTTAACTCATCCCTTTGAGCACCCTCCCATCCCTCTCTCATGTAGTATATGAGAGAGTTTAGTGCAGACTGTATTATTAAAATGTATATCCAATAATACACTGTATATTTTTATTATTATGATTATTGCCACCTCATTTTCATGCATCACCATTATTCCTTTTTCTCGCCATCTCCCACCACCACCACCACTACTCATCCTATTTATTTTACATGGAAAAACTTTTTCAAAGAGCAGCAGATTCCCTGGATCTCTCTCTCTCTCCTTGCCTCCCTCATTCCTTGCCTCTCAAGGAAACTAAAAGAGAGATCAGCCAAAAATAGAAGAATCTTCTCTCTCTCTCTCTCTCTTTCTCCTTTTCTCCCTCTCTGATACATGGAATGAATTAAAAATGAACAAGAGAAAAGGAACAGCGGCAAACTTGCAGTGTATCATTATCAGCACCAGCAGTAGCAGCCTTTTATTTTGTGTCAACATATAATATATAGTACTCTATATATTGTACCTCTATATCGCATAATAAAATAATATGTAGATCAAATATGTACATTTATATGGCCAAAAAGTATTTCCATAAAAATTCATGTTTTTTCCTCTTCTGCGTACATGTAAGTAAGCATATAATTTTAAGTAAAGTTGTTAAGTAAAAAACCAAAGAGGAGAGACGGGATAATGCTCATCTACTATTGCAAGATCATGACGACCGTGTCGATTTTTTCGTGTTATTCTAGTACCTAACTCTAACGTAGGTTTATAAGATTCTGTTAACATTGGTGCGGTTAATGAAAGTAAAAATGAAGTCAGGAGAAGGCTCAATTGGTTATCATTGTACTAGACTGCAAAATTGGTTGCATGTGTGTGTGTGTGCGTGCGAGCGTAAGTGTGAGTAAAAATTGTTATTATTACTGTATGTCTTCTTCGACAAGCGCTCCCAAT
>JAHZNC010003277.1:0-12431 GCA_027744095.1 Zhuqinia jingwanae
ATTTTTGGTTAGATTTTCATTTATGAAACACCAGAAAATTAATAACGCGCTATAATAGTATGCTATGGATTTTATTTTGTGCTTTGTTTAACGAAACACTTCCGGACTTAATAACAAGGAAAATATTGTACTGATATTAGAATTAAAATTAGAACTTCAGCCAGGCAAACTAATAAAGGCAACTTTAAAAATTAAAATGATTAGCAAGCAACATAGCTATCCAAAATAGTAGTACTTAACTTAGTAGTAATTTTTTAATGTGGACTATCTTACCTTATTTTATAAAAGGAATGTCTTGAACAAGATTGGATGTTTTTGTTGAAGAAGAACAAGAATTTGGAACAAAGTAGATTTTGAATAGAAAATGTAAGCTCAACAAGTTGTAGCGATATGGTAAGGTAATGCCGTGCAGTGCAGTGTTGACTGTGGCAAGAAGGTAAACTGTGTATACGGTAAAAGTGATGTGCCAGAGAGGAGAAACGCAGGTGAGCAGAAAGAAAGAGCGATTGACGACTGAAACAGGAACAGATTCTGTTTTTATATCAGATTTTTAAAAGAAAGACAACATGGATCCTCATGGAATTTAGTTTAGACTCGCTTTCACCACCAGCAACAGCATCATCGCTATTGGTCTCTGGATAGTAGAAATCAGTGGGATTGAAAAATAGATACGGATTGCAACATCTATGCATACGGACAAGTTATAGGTTGAAATTGGTTATATGAGGAGAGTGGACATGGAGTAGTGGCTTGATATGTTTGTGCATCGAGAGGGAAACAATTTTGTGGCTTATTATTACTACATTTCATTTCATGTTTCAACAGCCCTTGTACTTTAATTATAACACTCTACCATTAAACGTCATACCAATTTAGCAAAGAGAAAGGGTCAGATTAGCAGAAAAGTATTTGAAAAATAAACAGAAAAGAGGGATGCAGAGATTATCCACTTAGCCCTTCGGTTTTTATTTTGCAACGTCCACTCGTCAACTCATGGGATAAGACCAAATAACATAACGACTTTGTGATTTGTTCTGCACTGTGTACATTATAGTTGTTTTATAATGCCATCATCACGTCATACACAAATTTGAAGATAATATCTGTTCCTGGAAAGGTTTATATACCTATTTTGTATATAAATTGCCCCTCTGGTTAATTTAGTATTGGGTTGTTATAAAAACAAGCGTCCTTGCCTCCAGTTTCTTTAGGTGAACAGCAAAAGAGGACTGAACACTACGTGGTGGTAAGTTGAAAAGTTGAAATGCATAAACGAAATCAAAGACAGACATACATACTATCATACGTGTTGTCGTTATCATGGTAACAGGATATTAACAGCACTTTTACTTAGATAAATAAAACCTTCGCGAATGAATAAAGGCATTTTTTAAAGTACCTATATAATACTCCATAGCTATAGGTATATATGCATTAAATTGTTAATTGGACGCTAGACATTATGCGAAAACTCAATACGTGAAATATCATCAATGTCAGTGTTTACAAAAAACAGTTATTCCGTTGTTTGATCATTTCTCCATTGCAATGAATTTACCCATATTCAAATGCATTTTAATCTCTACCGTCTCCTAATTTTCTAACAAATTTTATGTGATACGGGTATGTGCCTTTAAGTATGCATTATTCAATTCACCACGAGGACATGGACAGAGATATGTATACGGATGATGATAAGTATCATACTCACTCATGCACACAAGAGGCAGCAGATTTTTTTATTGGAAATAATTAAAAGGGGATGTGAATGTGATAGGGTTCGGTTCATGCATGTCACACACAAAATGCTTACAGTTGTAAAATATGCAAAAAAATAAGTATATAGGTCACTCGATAGGCAAGAAAGCTAACATGTATGAATGGAAATAAGTGACGTGGGGTTAAACGAAACTAGTGGGATGTTATAGATCGTGTAGGAAAAAGCTTGAAAAATATTGCTCTCCTTTTGCTTGTATCTATCATTTGATCTTCAAAGTTCAACTTGTGCGGGGTAAAATGCAATTTACGTTCAAAACGTTCTTTAGTGATTGAGTTATTATTGTTTTTGTGATATTCGTAGTTTTTATCATCCCAATTATAACCAAATACGAATTAAGTTGGTTAATTCAATAATTATTTAAGTCCCCCGTTCGAAATCATTAAGACAGTCCGTTTGCGCCAGACACCTTCAACAGCAAAAACTACTTTATAATGGAGTTCTCAACTCTCCAAAGGAGCACATGCCTCTTTTGTACTCAGCCAGTATTTGTAGAAAGTAATGGTGGGAATTCGGAATCGGATATGGAACGAAGCAATGCCCTCAAGACACTATGCCATCATATGCAGTTGGATTACAAAGAAATCCCAACAACCTGTGTCAGGGAAATGTTTCCATTTTGTAAAGATTGTGAGAAGCTTGTGACTATGGTTAAGGACAAGCAGAAAACTATCAATGAGGCACAGGAGGAAATTTCTAAATGTATTGCGGCCATCGAGAGGACTGTTGTGGATGGAGAAATATTGTTGCGTTTCACCACCAACACCATCAAGCCCGGCAGCTTTTCAATGGCAGCTACTGAAGGAAAAAAGTTTGTCAAGCTTCGTGATATGATGGTAGACGGTATGTTTTTTATGGAATATGAGTTGTAATAAGATGTAACCTAATGCATGTATGACAGTAGTAGTAGTAATACCAATTATTGGTTCATTATACTTACCTATTTCTGCTTTTAGGCTACAGGACAAAGCTGCAAAGGAAACAGCAGTTAAGGGAAATGCAAAGTCGTACAAATACGAATATGCCTCCGTTCAATACAGCTGCGTTCAGGAAGGATCCTGCAAATGTGAATAACATGACTGTTAATGACAAAGATAGCCAACCGGATGTTGAAGGGAAAAAAGAATCTATCGAGAACAAAGATTCCAATGGTAGTGCTAGTGTGGCAAGTAACACTAGTATATTGGACGATAAAAACACATGCATAATGGGGAAATCGGATGTGCGAAGTGCGGCTCCCCCGCCTGCAACGGTAGCCATTGAACAAGAACCGGATGAGATGCGGTATCCCTTATCTTTTGCCCTACCAGCTACTCCTCATCATCTTGTGTGCGATGTTTGTGGCCGGAGGTTGAATAGCACATCCTTCAAGACACAACACATGGAGACTCATAATGGGAGGTTTAAGTGTGGTGGATGTTTAGTTACCTACTCTTTTAAGCATAGTCGGAATCGGCATTGTGCTTCAACTGGTCATCCCAAACCCACTTAGTGGACCCGATTGGACTGGATTACACTAACTAACTAATAATAACTTTAAAATGTAATGAATTGCAATTACAACGAGCCTACCTCAATTGACTTATGCTTTTACTATTTGGTATTTTGTAGTTTTGTTCTGATTAACTATTTGTTCATTAGATATGGATGTACTGATTTGTATTTACGTAGGTATGCTTATATTAGTAGTTCTACGTATAACAAAATCCTTTATAAACATATAATTTAAAAATTGTCATTTTGTAATTTACTAAATCTCATTTTTAAATACCTATGTTGTATGTATATCATTGTTATCCGAGTTTTTGTTAGGTGTGTATGGAGACATGCTAACTGCTATACTGTTAATTATAAGAAGCACTATAGTAAATCAAATTAATATTAGTTTTGATATGAATAAAAATCAATAATAAATTGTGACTATGTAATCGTCTCTTCGAACTGCGGATAACTGCACAGTACTCATTTGTCATTAAAGAATCTGTCATCATAGTCATTACCTCCACATTATTATGGTCTTCATCCTGTAGAAAGTTCGCACAGCAACCTAATTTACTGCAGCAGGTATCGGCGCATTTCTGATCTGAAAAAAAAATCGTCATCTTCCATTTCTCTAGCGTCTAAATTCGGTTTCATGTTTAAATTAAAGCATTGAAATTTCCCTCAACCAATTTTTCTTAAAAAAGCTAAGATAAGATTCTACGCGATGACATAAAATTAGCTGACAAGTCAGTGCAGTAGTGCAGTGCAATCAACTAGACTCTGACTAGACAAGTAAGGAACGTTCAATATCTGTAGTTTGATATAACACAAGCAAATATGCAATACACATACTGACGTATGTATGGAAGGCGTATGTTTTATTTTTTCAATTGCTTCTGCTGCAGAGACAAAGCTGACAGTTAACAGGAAGAGAACACTGACTCGATAATATCAAGTTGATATGGTAATTTAACTTGCATGTTTTTTTTGGTACATCCTATAATGTAGTCTACAAAAATACCAATTTTGATTTTGGTTCAACCAGGGTAACCTGAACATGAGCTAGGTCAAAAGTAATTAACAAAAAACATAAGAACATCAATTCAAATTTAGGAAAATTACTACTTGCAAGGTTTTGTGCATAATATGATTTTTATACTTAACTGTTTCTTGCACTGCTGCACCATACAGCACAGAGTGTCAAGCTGATGCCTCAGACATGGTACTTTACACACAACATCATCATCATGAGTACAAGCGTCTATCTTGACGAAAAATTAAGCAGAAGCATCCAAGAACACTTTAGGTGACACGACACGATAGATCTTTGTTCTGGACCTTTTTATAATGAACATACATACATATTACTATTACATGTACACGATTTTCAAGATGCTATCACTGTTGATGTACTTTAGGCTGATATTCCCATCATAATATATACAGCATTTGAATCTAATCTAGATCGAGTAGTAGTGGCAGGATAGGAATTACTTTCAGGGTAGATTTATATTGTGCTAAAACGCCTGCAAATAATATGAATATGTAATGATGTTGAAACGTGTAAGTATTTGTACATGAAAATTCCCCGTTGTTCAATTTAATTTTTGATTTTTATGTCGTTGTTGTGTGGAAAGAAGAAAATGCTTCTTTGTCTCCAGCTTTCCATACAGGAACACGGTAGAAATTGTGCAATGGTGGAATGGAAATGCAACAAGTCTGCCCTGGATTGTTTTCACACAGACGAGAGCAGAGCCATCGTTTCGTAGCGTAGTAAGTACTACTTACTAAGTAGTTATCGAACTAATTTAGGAGTATCAGGGGAGTCTCTTGTTGTGCTATAGAACTGGTCTGGTGATATGTATTTGCCATCTATACATGGATAGGAGAAGAAAGAAGAAAATTACGTTTGCATAGAAAATATAATGTTGTGTGTGGCAAAATATTGCTAATAATATGAGTGAAGGCAGGTTGGTGTAAGTATTTTGTACTTGTAAGTACAGTATGCAATAGCATGATGGGCAAAAATTACTAATTTCACATAAATGCTCATGCGTAAAAAGAGCCGGTGACCATATTTTTAAGCACCCGATTTTGGAAGGGAAAGGGGTGTGATTTGCTAATATGTGGCAGGAATATGGATGGGAAGCTAAAAGTAAATGATCGTGGTGGTGAACTATTGTTTTCTTTTAATAATAATCAGAAGACAAGTTTCGTAGAAAAACAAGTGACTCATGTACTTGGAATGGATGCAAAAGCAAGCAACTATGATGTGACTCTTTTCAAGCCAGTCATTTTGGACATTCAAGTATTATTTCGGACAGCGAACCAAAGAAATAATATTTCGTATTTTAAAATTATTCAAAAGTTAGGGAACAAAAAAAGAGGGAAATAACACCAAAAAAAGTGTCCATTCAATAACTAGAAATTATCTTTTTTATTTAAAAAATATTTTGCTTTACCAGTATGCACTTTACTTTTAACCCGATTGTCTAGTTTAGGATGGAGTCACATTAGTGCCAGATTGAGAGCTGCTGAAGTGCTTTTAGCAAGCAAGGTGTATTGGATGATGATGTTAAATACACACTTGTGGCGTTGGAAAGGCCGCAAAGAGATGTATTGTGTGTGTGCACCAGAGATGGGCGGGCCACCTGGCCATCGGTAGCCTGTGTGTTATTAACATGGCAGTGGCCGGTGGCCATGGCCACCGGACCCCATCTAATTCACTGGCCACCAAGGGCCACCAAGGTGGAAGGTAATTATTAATTTTCCTCTATCCCATTTTACAAATCATAACCAAAACAATTATTTGCTAAACAATTTTTTGGTAAATTATTATAGGTCTGGTTTTGCCAAGCAGAGATTCCATTGCTTGCCGAAAAAACCACAAGTGTATCGCGTGATGAGACGAAGATTGAGGAGGACGGGAAAGTACATGTGTTTGCTGTTATAATTGCCGTTAATCCAACAATCAATAAGCTTTTATCTATTTTTACTGAATTTTCTAATAGGGTTCAATATTCACTGTGCTGCTCTATTTAGTTTTCGATACTTCCAAAACAAAGTGACAATGCAATGCCTTAAGAGGGAAGACTACTGTACCGGTAAATAACGAGACTCCAGTAACGCAAAGTTGCCAATGAACGTCATTATCTTCCTGTAGTTGCTAATAAGACGATGGATACTTCTTAACGTTTTTTAATGAGGGATGCCAATGTTATTGTACCGCGTGAATTATCTGGTTTTATTTAACATACCAGTTAACGCACCGGTACAATAGTATTGTCATCTCCTTTATCATCTGTAATGATCTTAGAATCCAACTACAACAATATTATTCGTGCGTTTCAACATTCCCCCTAACATTGGACAAAAATTGGTACATACTTTATTGGTTCGATGATGGAAATGATGTAATAGGATTTACTTTAACAACTACAACTTGGAGAGATACAACAATCTGAATGATAATTCTTTGAGGGCCAATATCAATGATTCCAGACTATAAAACAAGGGTCGAGGGAAATTTTTTGAAATGACTAAAAATGTCGTTGACCATTGTTGTTTAGTCTGGATATGTAGCATCGGTAAACGGCCACTCGTGTGACGGAACTCGTGTGCAGGTTCTAATTTACTCATTAGCTGGTTAATCTTTTTCTTTTTTGATTTTTATACTGCTACATACTTTGTCTTACATGTCAGAGCGGAACACAAAATGCAGAACTGAAATACTCGTCCACATATGCGGGATAATCACAGGTGTATACAAAAAAGCTTTGTTGCATACCTTGGTGCTTGCTACAGGTTTAAGATGACTTGTATTTTAATATAATTTTTCAGATTGAAAAGCTGGCCAGTTCTTAATTTAAAAAAATGCAATGTCACTTTCAAACCATCTCCTCTCTATGAAAAATCTCAAGACTCCAAAAATTCTTCAACTCCAGATGAACATGCTCAAATCGAAATGGTTTGATAAGATATCAAAGGGGCTTACGTATAGTATTTTGCTCATATTTTTAGACAAAGCTTAAATATGTAATAGATCATAAATGCAAACAACATTTATTTTCTTACTTTTTACTTAAGTAATTAAGTTATTGTGATGCAAAGTTTAGGGTTATTGGTCACTGGCTGGATGTTATGTTGTATAAATGTCTGCATTTGTTGCATGAATTAACTCGTGTGCATTCTTTATGCATATTCAAATTCAAAGCAGTAGCAAAATAGCGAGCTTATTGGAAGGTAAATAGTAACTTACAATAAGTCCAAGTCAGTACTTATTAAGTATAGAATTAAATAAGTCATAGTAGTCCAATTTAATCGGAAGTTAAGTCGTTGAAAGTTACGAACAATGATCAAAACAAAGAAACAACTGTTGACATGACGAATTACAAAAAATTGTATCCCTTCGATAAAAAACGAATTCAAACTTTTCTTTGAATCCGCAGCAAATAGTTCCCACTTATAAAGCAGGTTTGATTCAGGATGGGTGACGTCAATGCCCATGATGCTGAAAGCCAACGTTCTCTTCTCATGAAATATGCGGGGAAATGAGGAGTGAGTTTTTTTGTATCAAAAATTAACGATTTAAAAATGAGAATCATGCACCCCCTTAGTATAGTTAGCTTAGTCTTGCCAAACGCAGATAACCTTCGAGCTTCATGGATTCCCATCATCACACAACGGTGAATTACAGAAATATAAATTACAAAATTACAAGAAACAAAGATTATCGCACAATTGAAAATGCATCGATAAAGATATAAAATCAAAGCATCCTAGCAAACCAAGTTGGATACAAAAATTAATTTAACATCATGTTTTACTTTACTTGCGAACAAACGTATGCACCAACAACAAATTATACTAAATGCATCCAACTAGAACAAGGGAACATTTTTTCTAAATGTTTTTTGCTTGCGTACGTGAAAACTTTCACCCATCATCTTACATACATATAATGTATCCTAGTATTCTCATCATTATCCATCTAGTCACCACCACCGCATGGCCACCTTTTTCGATTTTATTTTTTTGTGTATAAAATACTTTATTTCAATCAAATAGAAATGTAGTGTGATACAACATAGGGGTCAAAGAGCAATAAATTTTTACAACGTTGTTTTGCTGCCAAGAAAGTCTAGTTTACAAACCCGGAATACCAAATATACTCAAGGTCTGCTGATGGTAAGTGGGGTACTGTACGTAAATTATTAGTTTTCCGCTGTGCCTTCTAATCACCTGCATCTTGCTCATCCTCGAAAGAAAAATAAGTTGACGGCCAATCAAATGAGACGGACAAGGGCAAGTAGCTGTTTTCATGCTTTCCTCCTTTCTTGCTCATAATTTTGTATTTAGTTCCTTCAGCGGCAGCAGCAGCATCAGGAAGTTTTTTCCGTATGGTTTCTACTGTGTTATTTTCGCCTTTCGCCATGGCTAATTCACCCTCCATCTGAGTATCATTCGAACCTCGTAGCATTAGATCAACTGCATCAACAACCTCCGTTTCGTATGCATCCTTAAATTTTAGAATATCAATCAGTTTGTTCCAGGCTTCCTTCAAGAACCCCTTGACTTTTGCACCCTTTTCCGGTTTTCCTTTTTCTGGCTTTTCGAATTTTTCCTTCTCACCCTTCTCACCCTTCTCTTTATCCTTTTTTATCGGAATTTTTTCCTTATATTTTTCACCTTTTTCCTTGATTGGCTTCACGGGTTTCGCCTTTTCTTTAGGTGGAGGTTTTGGTTTTACCTTAACTTTTTCTTTCGATTTGCTTTTTGTTTTGCTTTTTGTTTTGCTTTTTGTCGGTTTTGGTTTTGGCTTTGGCTTCGCTTTTAGTGGAGCCTTTTCTTTTGGTGGAGTTTTCGCTTTAGGTGCTGGCCATCCCCAACCTGGAGGTGGTGGGGGAGGGGGCGGTGGTGGTCCCCCCATCCAGGGGGTTCTGGAGGTTCAGGTGCTTCTGTGGTTGTAGTCGGTGGAGGTGGTGCGGGCCAACCCGGAGCTGGAGGCGCACCCCA
Source organism: Zhuqinia jingwanae (assembly GCA_027744095.1). NCBI lineage: Eukaryota > Metazoa > Arthropoda > Collembola > Entomobryomorpha > Paronellidae > Zhuqinia > Zhuqinia jingwanae. The sequence continues at coordinate 9,275 of JAHZNC010003277.1, forward strand.
ACTTATACTAATAAAAGGAGAATCCGGCGGTGGAGGAGGCGGAGGTTCAACAACGTAATCATAGTAGTCATACGAGTAAGGGATTTGAATGGGAGGATATGGCGGCAAACCAGGTGATGAGCCATCCGATTCCGTAGTTGGCCTTTCCACTTGATTTCTATGAAATACTTGCTGGTGAATAATGTTGTCATCACAGGGCTTGCCTTTTTTAGGGGTAGCTCCTCCATTATGATGTTGATGCCCATAAAAGCGAGACTTTAATCTGTTGAATTTTTGTGGGGCATAATAGGAGATACGGGTGGGTCGACGAACCGGCTTAAATAATTGGTGCTGATGTTGAAATGGTCGTTGCAGAAATTTGTTTCGATTATTACTATTGACAGTAACAGTAAGTTCACCGCTGTCAATAAAATCGGGCTCTGAGGGCGAATGGTAGCTGTACTTGATTTTTTTGGGACGATGACTTGGTGGAGGCTGTACTCCTACGATATTCGGCTATCATCGGTTTAAAAAATGCAGATGAATATAAATTTAAGTTTTGATGAAAGAAAGTAACAATTTACTACAAAAGTTGTGGTTAATACACAATATAATTTGGTCAGGAGCAAAACAATATAAATTTTCAATATCACAATATTATTATTTAATTCAATAATAGCTTACCCATCTAGGTCGAACATAAATCGGTTTTGGTTGGACTGCTGTTTGTTTCACTGGATTGACACTCCCTCCAAACTGAGACAAGGACAACAATTGCGGCGTAATGTTTCCATGAGCTCACTATTTTCTCCATTTTTATATGTTTGAAGTTGCTACGGCTACTTCATCTTAACTAATGTTGACTCAACGGGCAAAACAACTAAAAAACAATAAATTGTGTAAAATCAGATTCAATACATGCTCAAATGCCAACTTCTGTTCTAGCCCAAAGTTCAATTAGAAATGACAAAGTTTTCTTCCGTGCATTGCAAGCAAATTGACTTAAAACTTTGCTGGGAAAATTTGGACACATGCAAACATATGGAGAACAGTGCACAAAATTACAAACATAGTGATTGTTATTTTTTTTATTAGAATTGCTAGAGATGAAATCACGATTGATCCGATATAANAGTGCACAAAATTACAAACATAGTGATTGTTATTTTTTTTATTAGAATTGCTAGAGATGAAATCACGATTGATCCGATATAATTATTATGCTTTAGGTAATAATGAAGGGGTGAGAGCGAAATAAGATTCCTTGCAATGTCAATGCCTTTTTCTTTTGGGGATTTTTCAACAATTTTCTTTGTTCATAATGTGCTTTTTTGAAATCACATTAGGAAAAAATCACAACATCGCATTATTCTCAGTCTCAACATTATTGTATCATGATTTATGCTATTCGAACTAATTCAATTTTATGATTCATTTCGCTTTCCATTTCAGGTTATTAAATTACAATATAGCAATTGCCGAGCTGAGCATCCTAGTCACGATTTATCCAGGTAATTTAATGTGATGAACGAGTGAAGGATGATGATAGATTTCTGTCAGTACCTGACAACTGACCAGTGTGCAGTACCGTCAGTCATCTGCACTGCGGAGAATACGTTTATTTTTTTCCAGGTACCCTCAGGCTACAAAATATAATATTTTTGTTGTATCTCGTCTGATCCGACGGCGCTTTTAAGATCATCGGTCAAGAAATAGCCAAGCAAATTATAGAATTGAGTTGAAGGAACTACTTAAAAACAACAATGCCATCTTTTTGTGGCTTTGCTTGCATGGTATTAAAAAAATAAGGCTTTAAGAATTGCAATAAATACGTAGCGCAAGATATGCTAGGTGCATAGCTGCAAACAAAGATGTTTGGCTATTAATACTAGCAGCTTTAGGTTGTTTGTAATGATAATTTTCTCGCTAATTAGTTAAATAAAGGACAGCCTTATTTTAATAAAGTAGCGAACTTAATTCGTTGATATGTCTTTGTTCTACTAAAAACTTTAATAATTGTCTTTAATGCCAACATGCCAAATTTTAAGAAATTCTGTGCATGAGCTTTTAAGACATGACATGAGTTACTGTGCTGGCAGACAGACACATACGCGGCCAGATAAACATGCCAAAGTCATTACTAGCTTAAGCTACGTAATAATATTTAGTCCGTCTTCTCAATTTTTCGTTCTTCATCATCAAATATACAAGGATTAACGAATACGTTCCTTCTCCACAGCCAAAAAATCATAGTATTATCCTGCCTAACATTTCTCACTAGCTTATACTAGAAAATGTAGAAAGCAAAATCAGATAAGCTGTAAAACCTGTAAATACGTAGCTGAGAGTTATTAGAATGATGCATCACTTGGTATAGGTTAAAAGAAAAATATCAAATTTGCCTTCCCCTTGAAAATGAGATGAGGGCTGAAAATCATAAGAGTTTTGACCTAGGTATCTGTGTACCAAATATGAAGACATTTGAATTCACCGTTCTCAAGGTATCCTGACCTCCGACAGACAGACTATAGCAAAGACCTTGTGTAATTCAATACTATAGCTGATTACATCAACTACGTAATAACGTAAACATGTAAAGTTGAATGCTAAAATGGCTAAATGCTAATCAGTTGGCATAATGTCACACAATGAATCAATGCTGCATTATCACACTTATGAATTCTGTATTTGAAATGAATTTGGGGTTGTTGGCTGTTTTTTTATGGGACATGCCTGCTTACAATTTTTCCGGGATGTTGCCTCTTGCCTCATTTGGATAAAAAAAACTAATATTGGGGAAGATGACACTTGGGCTAAATGACACTTTCAAAAATTTTACCTTACTTGCACCTGTACAGATGGCAATACAAGACGTTGTAAGAGTATACGAAAATGTTTCCTTCCGCGGAAACAAGTTTGTAAGATGTAAAACGGTATTGTTTGTAAGTCTCAGTGAGAATGAACAGTACGTTTCTTATCAGGATTAAGAAGAATCAGAGAAAGTAAGCAGTGGCCGGAAAATTTTACAATGAAGATGACGATGAGAAAGGATAAAGTTAGGACAATTGCTTGGACTATTTAACGGTGGTCTTCAAATTGGTTTTTGCCTTGTAGTCATATTGATTGCATTTAAAATACATGTGGAATTTATTCCGACTAAACTCTCGAATTCTCACCC
>JAHZNC010003278.1:0-26964 GCA_027744095.1 Zhuqinia jingwanae
TAATATTCGTCATTTTTTTGTACATTTTACTGCTTAAATGTACAAGCAACTAGGGAGGGAAACGGTTTCTTTTGCTGTGTACTTATTTGCAAAAATGTTTAGCTTCCTTTGCCAGCGGCAAATAAGATGGTCATTAGAAATTCTTATCGTGCTCCTTACAACATGTTCTGAGTAAAACCCCGTTCACCGCAACACAGCACGGAAAGATTTTTTTCTTCTTATGTGTGTGTGGTATTTACTTTGATGGAATTGTTACAGTTGACGGTCCTCGTTCTCATCCTCCGGCTAATGTTGATCATGGTGGCGGCGATGCGGTTGTAAAAATGGTGGACACCTCCACGTTGATAAATCGGAAACTGGTGGTAGCAGACAAACTGAACGTGTTCCGAATGCAAAATCCGTACGAAACACATTGGCGTAATCTTGAGGAAGAGAAAGTTGGGACACAGGATGCTATGATTTTTGAGACTTCTGACACAAAGGTACATTACATACATGCATAAGTACGAGCACAAACTCGTTTTTTACTGACATAAATGTATTACATAGACATACAATAATATAAGCATTGTGAATTTCTGCGAAGGTACATACATTGGTATGTACCTCTCAGCCCTTTTGTCCGTAATTCCATTTAGTTTTTCCCATTGTTCCTTTTGCCCTTCTTAGAGAGCACTCAGAGGCAAAAAAAAGTTTTCTAAGAGAAACCCGATATAAATTGAGAAAACACGCAAATGTGATTTTGATTCATTTTGTTGTCTCTTTTATTACGCATCAGTTGTAGGTCTTCATTCCAAGCAAAAGACATTTTAATAACAAAATATAAATTGAAAATAATGATAAAATGATCCTTTGGCAAATTTCTTTATGTGAAACAATGCTTTGTATGCATATATAAGGTATATATGTGTAAATAGATACGCAGTTTTATACTTTTATGGTGAGATTTTTCGCTCATGCATGAAAACACTTTTATTTAATAAAGCTGTTTTTTATATGATTGTTCATTCGAAGGAACCTGCTAGATTTTCTCTTAATTCATATCAAAGTCATTTGAGGGAAGAAGGCGAAGTTACAAAGTCTCCTGCTGATGAAGTTAACGTAAACCATCCTCAATTTGAAGGAGATCGAACAAAAGTGGGAAAGGAATTTGAGGAGCTGAAACGATTGTTACAAGCTTCCGTAGAGTACTTGTGTATGATTTATATGTGAAACATAAATTGTGTACATTTATACATAAATATATATGCAGTAATTTCACCTCGATACCAACTACAAACTACTTTCTGTACCCACATACCTACATGCATTCGTGTGTGTAGTTTTCTTTATATTTTTTTATTCCATTACATTCTTTTCCTTCCTGGTAAGGAAGCATAGTATCTTATGAATGATGGAATTCTCCTTAATGTTTCTTCCCAAATTATATTATAGGTTCAGGGGGAACTCAAGTCTCTAATTTTACGGCTGGAAAGTCAGGAACATTTCTGGCAAGACAAATTAGCCTCACTTCAACAAGATCATGAAAGGCAAATTCAGCAACTTCGCCAAGAGGTACGATTTCAAAATGGGACAAGAAGAAACAATGACGGAGCACAAGCAGTTGCTGCGGATGGAAATGAAGTTGTAATGGTGAATGACAAATTGCAAGTGGAACGTGAAATCAGAGAAGATGAAGAGAACGTTGATGAGAACAATAGAGGCGTGTTGCCTCCCTCCGGAATTATATTAGTGGAGTCAAGGAAGGGTCACCTAAATCCAAACAGTCCAAAAAAGCATCAACAATTCAAAACAACTTTTGGGGCAACAAGAGACACGTTGGATGATGATGAAAGTGGCGAAGTTCCTATAGCCAAACCGAGAACGAGCAAGATTATAGCAGCAGTGGCAAGGGTGCCAGCAGCTCGCGAAACTCATTCATATTCTGACACAGAGCAAATGTCTTCAACTGCACCCAGTCCTACACCAACCAAAGGAAATGTACGCCATGTAATAACTCAACATCACCTACTCCACAACCAGCATGATCATTCTTCTTCTGGTGAACTGATCCACCTAGAATCATACTCTGAGTCGGATCCAGAGTTTTTGACAGTTATTCAGCCGGAAGAATTGCACGAGGCAAAGCATGATAATTCCATCGTGCCAACTTCAAATGACACTGGTACATTTGCTGCTAATAACAAAAGAAGCCAGCGGCATTATCAACATCCGTTGTCGTCCCATACAACTTCACCAAGAGGGAAATCTGGCGTAGTTGCAGAAATGAACAAATCCGGTTTGACATTATCCAAGCATAAACATGAATACATATATGCTACTGCTATTCTACTGTTACAACAAAATCCATGTCCATGCTCATCAGAAAAAAATGCTCACCACGCTGTTCATGTTGTTTGTTGTTGTAGGTTGCAGAGAGGGAACGGATGAAGAAATGGCGGTGACAGACGTAGTAAAATCCGATGACGTTTCGGATTATACACTATCTGAATCTGTAGATGACGACGTCGAACAGGGTAATGGAATCTGTAGCATGTCTCCCCAGAAGAGAGATAGACAATCCCAAGAACAACACCAACAAAATCAGCATCGTCATCTTGGATTTGGTGATCACTCGGGAGGAAAATCTTCAGTGAAGCAAACACCTGTCAAAAAGAAGTACATTTTTGATGCAGATGCTCGCAAACTAGTTGAAGTTTCACCGGATGACGAAGATGATGATGACAATGAGCAATCCGATGATAATGGTGATTTGAATAATGCGTCTAGTGCCGATGATTACACAGAGGGAACGAAAGGCAAAAGTCAGAGTCAAATGGATCTGGTTCGCGCAAAAACAATAATGGAACTGGAGCGTAATATAGCTGATATTGGATTAAATCCCGAGAGTACAGCCATTGGTATGGAAGAAATGAAAAGGGCCCTGAGACATCTCAAGTTAAAAAGACAAGACTCCAAAGATCAAATTCATGTAGGTGGAAAAAATTATATTTTCATCATAAAAGTATATTGCATATACATAAATACATATAAGATACATATTTATATTACTTCTTCCCACACACATGCTTGAATAGAGATTGCACGTGCAAGTAGTATATTCAATGTTGTACCGAATTACTTTCATTACTACCTATATATATACCTTTCTTAAATTGCACTTTTTTTTGTACAAGTGCTCAGTAAACATAATAATAATCTGCTTGTACAATATGCATATGCATGTATATTTGAGTATTGTATCTTTGCATTTAAACTAGATTTTCAGAAGGCTTCACATCATTACGTTTTACAATGGGTTTCATTCAATCCCATTTTTTGTACTTTTTCAGGATTATGACAAGTTTGACGAGGAGAGAAACGCTGTGAAAACTTTTGCCAAGTTTGAAGCTACAAAATCGAGTATTGATGGGAAGCTGGATGCCATATCCCAGAGTTCGAAGAAATCGCAACAAAGCTCTCTAAAGAAAATACTCACTGCTGTCAAGTCTTCTGGGAAAAACTTTGGGAAGCGGGTAAAAACTAGTTGTTATCATTTTTTTATTTTCTTCCTATAACTTTTTTTTGCTTTTTTGCTGCTAGTCTTTGGAATTTTTTTGAAGAAAAAGCCTTATGCTTGATGTACTAAATATGTTATACGACATAATATGTACATCAAGCATTATGTGTAAAAAATAAATGAGTTTCTCCTTGATTTTTTTGCGTGACGACTTAACAATGCAACGTCACTAGTCATAGAAGAAAATCATGCAAAAAATTGTAACTTTGTTGGCACCTTTCTCTTCTATTCCGTTATCTTTTCTTGACAAAAAAAATATAGGTAGCATCTGCTGTAAAGAAGAAACATAAATCCGAACAATGTTCTGGTGATGAGGAAGGTGGCAGTGATGTTGAAAAACGGAAAAGGAAACCTTCATCGGCACCACATCTAAAAACAACTTTCTTCTCCAAAGCGCGTTGGACAAGAAAGAAAAAATCCGAAGGAGGCACTACAAAGAAATCTTCTACTACTGGGGGAGTTACAGCAGGTGACAAAAAGGCAGACGAACAGGATAGCGTAAGTGACATGTCGTCAAGTGAAGAGTCCGAAGAAGAAGTGGAACTTCCTGCATTCATGGAACGCACTAACACGTCTTTCAACTTGCACCGACGGGGTTCATCCAGCCGTAGTAGATCATCCGAACGACAAAGCAGGAGTCGTAGCACTAGTCAACATAATTCCGCACGATCGGGCAAACAAATACAAAGATCTGAGACTCGGTCAGCTAAACCTCTAAAACGGTTGAATAGTAACGCGAGTAGTGGCGTGAATAAAAGTTCACCCTCTCACCATCCAAAATCATCATCTGGTCCTGGTGTTCCAGCTGGTACCGTTACGATTTTTATTTTATACATATAATTCAGACAGGCATATCTGGCATACCATTAGTCATCACTTATGCAGCGTGTTTTATGATGCCCCTAGACACATGGAACTACAAATTATATTCTAGTAAAAAAATCATTTTTTGGGGTTTTTTGTGATTAAAGCTGGAACGAAATCGTCGGAATCATCTCCTTTCTCAAATGTTGATGAATATGATGATGATGTGGATGATGTTCACGACGACAAGCGTGGTGGTAGAATGAACAAAAATAATAGTTCAATAAGAGACAGCGAAAAGGCGGAACTGTTTGGCAGTCATTCCAGCAGCAATAAAATACAAGGACACAATGAGCGACAGAAGGAAAATAAGAACTCCATAAAAGGACTACGTCAGCAAATCCCACAAGAAAATTCTTCAGATGATGATGATGATGATTATGGTGACGTGCTTAAAATCAAGAAGACTACTGCGGAGAAAAAGAGAACAGGTAGGCAAGCATCTCAAGGAGAAGATAGGAAAAGGGTTGAAGATAGCATGTCGAGTGGTAAGAAAATGATTTTTATTTTGATGTTGGTTAGATGAGCTAATAGGAAAATGAAATGAAGAAGAGTAGTATGCAGTAATGAGCTTACTTTTTCTTTTGAGGAATCCTGTTGATCTTACCTTTTCCTGTGTTATTGATTGTTATTTTAAAATCTTGGTATAAACTTTGTTTACGCTTCCGCAATCCAATGTAATCACGAGTTTTTTTTTCTCTCTCTCTTTATTTGTGTTCAATTTATTCTGCTTTCACCCGACTGCGTGTGTTATGCAAACTAAATAGAAAGTCAAAGTGAAGATGATTGGGACGATGATGATGAGGAGGAGGAATCCTTTGCAAGTACAAATGAGATTCTAGCTAATACGAAATCAAGTGGAGTACTTTGTGTAAAAGGAAATGTGCATGATTTTGAAAATAATGATCATCTCGAACGAACGGGAATGTCGACACAACAAGTGAATTCATCAGGAAAAGTAAACACGATAATGAGAGAAGGCAAGAAATGGAATAACGAAGAAATGTCGGATACACGGCTCCAACAAATCAAACAATATGTGAGTAAAAGCAAAAGAGAAGTAAGTCGTGATGAAACATCATTCAGCGAGGAGGACTCCGAAGAAGATTATGCTGGACGTGAAGACCCTGAAGATAAACGGATCAAACATGTCCATTACACAGAAAGTAAACAGAAATCACCTCTTGAAAGGTCAGTTTGATGATGATGATGGTTATAATGAATGATTCGAGTCCTTAGACACTCTAAAATAACTCAAGTAGTTTGTTTGCTTCTGAAAGTTGAAGTAGTTATTCAATTATATCATAATCACTTGTATAAACATTATTATCGGTTAAATGGTAAAGTTGTTGGATGGAGGTATTCTGGAACATCTTTGGCAGTGAGCTTGCATACTAAATTAATAATATTATGGTGCTTGAATAATAAACGATATATAGTATACCACCTACAATACTAAGATTCTAAGACTGAGTCTTTGGCTGTTGTTCAACCATATTCATTTTCTTTATAGGAAAATAGCCTTTGAGGAAAGAACCACTGCTGATTTTCAAAGTGCCAAGTTGCTGTCTGATGGAAATACCAATCAAGTACAGAAACAAAAATGGGCGACATCACCAGAGTCAGGGAAGCGTGGCCATCAACAATTATTACAATCACTTGATTCAAATTCTTCAACTCCACACAATCCAGTTTCACCTACTCACATAAATTCATTTCAACAATACATAAATAACCCTTCATCAACAAACACGAAATTCTCTGAAATTTCAAGAACAGGAACGAATCCATCGGCTGCAATGATGATGCAACCAACTAATCATCCCCATCTTTCAGGATTAGGAGCGCTAGCAAATCTTAAAAGTAGGGTGGATGCTCAGCTTAAATTGCTACAAGATGGTGGTAGAGGCAGCCCGGCATCCCGTAATTCTTGGGATTCGCAAAAATAAGTTGATGTAATGTGTATACTAAACAAACTATATATTATTTCTTGTGTGAAACCAGTTTTGAAACTTTTCAATCAGCTTTGAAACTTTCAGTGTAGAACTTATAAACTATATAAATACGTCGCCATTCATAACCATGCTACATAAGTAAACCATATTTTTTATAATACTTTTTACTAATAATTATAGCTGCGCAATATATATTGTGAACTATTTCATGTTATCCTCTCAATGAATGTGTTTTAAATAAAATGAGTCTCTGAAAAATTTGACGTATTATTGTACTCTCAATATATTCAATATTTGTAGTTTAGCAGATATAATATATATTTTTACTCCTCCGTCTAATCTAATAAAGTGCACACCATATAATTGAACTTGATCTTATACCCATGTATTATAAACATACATATGTATACATATAACGTAACATGTACTATGTGCTTGCTTGTATGCTTTCTCAGGGTGAAAAGATACTAAAAGTCTATTTCTGACTTTATGGTAGCACTGTTTGTAATAACGGATTTGAAAAACAACGGTGGCCGGTAAACATGGTTTAGGCGCGTGGGTGATGCCTATAGGCGTGTTGTTTTGAAAGTTATAGGAACTTTTACTCTTTAGTCATAAAACATGAAACTCCTTTGGCACGTTTAAAGCTTTTTTTTATGGTTTCATAGTGGATGAAATTTTTACCTGCCTATATATAGCTAACGAACAGTACAAAAACAAGAACAAGCATGCTAGGCACTATACGATGCATTACATGCACATGTCGTGCTATTTTCTTTTTGGGAAAAAGGGTTGTTCGGTTGACTTTTCGCTTTTATACTTTTCTCCCACTATATTGCCCTGTGGCAGTGTGACAGTTTGCTTATATGAAAGAAATTTATGAAATACAAAGATATTACTCCATATATATATTCTTCTAAATCTAATGCAATTCCACTTTAGCTTGGTGATGAAATGCCAATATCTTGCTCAATATCAATTATTTGTTGAAAACCTTTAAACTGGGGCAATGTGAACCTCGAATGTTTTACCCTCTCATCATTTTGTTTCACCATTGAGTTACCCAACTGCATGTTGGCAATTTTGACCATGAAATTTTTATTTAATTTATCTTTCTTTAAAAAAATAAATAATATTTATAAGGTACTTGATAAATATTAAATTTAAATAAATACTTAAATTTAAATAAATACTTAAGTTTGCACTAAAGTTACGTTTGCAAATAATGTTATTCAGTAAATACATTTGTTATACAAGCACACAAAAAGCTTTGATGAGCTACACAGGGAAAACGTGTAGTAAAACTTCAGTAGTAATCATTGATAATATTATAATATTCGGGGTCTTCAAACAATCTTCTATAAATTATTCCTTCTGCTGCAGGACGAGCATTTGGCTTAGGTACGGCTGGTTTGATTTTTCTGGAAATCGGGAAGCCTCCGGTCTGATTAAATAAAATAAACATAAGTAATAAAATAAATCCATTTTACATGCATCATGTATAACTTGCATAACGTATAATTTCGGTAGGATGATTGCATAGATACGGATGCATAATATTTGTAGTATTTTGTAGATATGTAAAAAAAACCAAATCAACTTACCAAACTCCAGACTAGAGTCAAATGACACAGTGAAAGGATGACGATCAGAAGCCATGCATTTAAACTTTTCACGACTCCCATTTTTGCGAGCAATGTAGTATTGTTTCAGGACGTTTAACTAGGAAGTAAAATTATTTCAAACTACCTGCGGTTCGTTATGTCAAACAATCAATAAAAGTAATGTGAATATATTTTCCTTCACAAGTAACTTTTTTTCCGGAGAGACGTCTACACAGGTAAATGATGAAATTAAGAGTGTCAGTGACAGAGAGAAAGATTGAGGAGTGGGATGTGGTTGGAAAACGGATTCTGTAGTACGTGTGTAGTAGTCATTGCACAACTTTTGCTTTGTTTCGTTATGTAGCATTTCCCTTTTTAGTTTTAGGTAGCTTTCTATGAAAATTTCATGAGAAGTCCCGTCATTCAAATTTGCATTAGAATTAGAATGAATCATCGAAAAATATATTCATGAGATATGATGCAAGGATGCACACACCTACAAAAGCTACAAAACTAGAACTGGTTCTGATGAATTGTACCAGATATAATTCCCACCTTCTTGGTTTGTGTTATTGGAATTAATTCTGTAAGGTGCTTGACCGAGAATTTCGGTGTATGCATATTGTGTATAGTTTTATGTTCATCTTATCATCATTATGCAGCATAATTATGTGGACATGTACGTAAAGTAAAAGTGCAAGTAAATAACAGCATAAGGGTTACGGAAAGATTTCAGGTATTTAGCATTTAATAGCCAGACAGAGTCCGAGCAGGGTATTGATTGCAGAAAAAGTTGTTCAACCGAAACAAGTAGACAAGAAGTATATAACAATTATTATGTGGGTAATTTTATGTTTTGTATACATTTTTAGATTCGTCGCACTGACTGCTTACTGCTTTTAAACAGGAATGTGCATGCATACCTTTCTTTGGTATACAAATTTATATTTATTTTTTACGCATGTAAATGAGAACATTCATCTTGTACGTAAACAATTAGTCAAACCAAAGCTCAAGGAATCAAAAAGATGCCGGCATTAGAAATAAAAAAGAACTGATTATTATTATTATTCCTCCAAGAACGATGATGATACAAACAAACACAAAGTTCATAGAACGACAGAATGCAACTACTAGCAATAAAGTCAGCTTGTAGCCAAGTGTTTTCATTTTTTCGTGTGTATTAATGTGTACAATACTTCCGCAAAAAGGGGCGTTATCTTATCATTGTTATTTTTCCTGTGGGCGTGAGTGGATTTTTAATGTGAAAACTGCAAAACTGCTTTGTTTTACAGAGTTATATAGTTATAGCATTATTTCAAATGCATTCAAGTTTAGTGCTGCTTATGAAAAGATCTACATACCCTCATTTATACATATTTTTACGGACTTCACTAATCAAATGTGCTTGCATGCTTTTCCTGAAGCTCCATCCAATATGAGCATCCATTTTAAGGTCATTTTACAGCAAGTGTTCCAGACATTAGTTATTAAAAATATTAAATTTTTGAGCCGTTGTTGTTGCTTTGTTTTATTATTACATTGGTAGGATACGGTCGGACGGACGCACTGACAATTTTTTTTTCATTGCCTTTATCGTAACATTACAAAAAAAATCTTTTTGCCAACATAGTTTGCAAAATGCGACCAACGTATAACATCGGTATAACAAAAAAAAAAAAGCTAAAAATCTCCGGTGACACGATCTCTCGAATTTCGATTTTAAATTCACGTAAGGTGGTTGCCAACACACATCCCTGTTGCTCAGGTTAAATTCTGTGATTTAGTGAGGTTTTGTTCAGACTCAAAGTGTTTGTTCTAACTGATAGCCAAAGATGTAAGTAAAAATATGTACTCCCGTAAAATGTTTAAAATTCTAAAAAGCATGGTTTTCTTTCCCATGTTAGAAATTAAATTTGGAATAAATATTTTGCACTACTGTTAAATCCTGTCCCATGGTATGTTAGTATTATATAATATTCTCCATGGGATAAAAACTGCCATTAATAAAGTATGACTTTAGATGTTGCATTGAATAAGAAACAAGATATTTTTCTTAAATCACTTCAATTCCCAAATGATGAATGCAAGGGCATTCTGAGATTTTGTCAAGAATTTGCACCAACAAAACAAGTTTGGAATTCATAAAAAATATACTACTCTTCCTTAAATATGCCAACTTGCCCACTAACCAGCTTTAGTCCAAGTACAAAAGAAACTTCGTTATAACAAGAGAGATGTGCAGACGTTGGACGTAGACTAGTAGACTTTTTCGACATGTTTCTCACTGAAAGAAAAGGTGGTTAGTGGAAAAGAATGATATAGACACAAAGATTACAAATATTCCAGATGAACCGGTTGAAATGAGAAAATTATTTTAGACGATCGTTAAAATTAATGAGAAAGTGTTAAGAGTCCTTGTGAAAATTAAATTCCTTAAGATGCATGGATAAAACAAAACAAATCACTCTACTTTCGCTCTTTTCTGGGATATGGCATTTTAATGGACTACATTATTCCTAAAACTTTTGTGACGCTACACAGCAATAATCATTTCCCCCATTTATGTACATACATATCCTTTCTTTTTTTCCCTTTTGTTTATGAAAAACGCTACTCTTTCCACCAAACACAAGAGGTAAACAAATTTTGCTTGATTTGTGTTTTCAAAATGGAAATCTATTATTTTATATTGTTTTATTTTTTATTTTCGTTTATTAGTTTGTTCCATTGTCCATGGATTCTTTTGTCGTTCAGAACCTTGGGATATCCAAGTTCGGGAAACCTGAAAGAGTTGTAAAGATGAATAGACGCAGTATTTTATAATGTAAAAAAATATATTTCTGCATTCTATTTTGTTTTTACATAAACACGTATTTTATGTACATTTGGATTTTCACAATAAAACTGAAAGTATTTTGTAATTTACAATATATTTTTCCAAACTAGTGTTTTAAATCGTATATTTTAAAGTTTTAATTTAGTTGTATCTATTATGTTCTAACATGCAGTAATAAATAATTGTTTGTCGTGTGGAAATAATATCCGTTTGAATTATTTTAGTACATCTAATTCACCAATGGATAATGAATTAATCGTGCTATAATTTTATAATGAAGTATTCTAACTATGAAATGTTAGGCGCGACAATATTGTGTAGATAATATAGTTTGACCATTTTGTTTCAAGCACTTACTAAATTACTGGTGAATTATTATTTTTAACTATTTTGTAAGCAAATTTTTACTTGTGAAAACCAATACTGCCATAATTAACCTTGGTGAAACCTCTAAACACAAGTGCCTCTCGGTTTTGTACATTATCATCCACCCAATGGAATCGAGAGATGGGTATATAACTTCGAGTAAATATTAGTTAAAAACTTATAAATTGAAGTGCACGTTCGAAAATCACAATTCATAAATGTTGGAGAATGCCATCATTATAAACCAAGAAATCTAAATCTAGCTAAGTACTTGTAGGGAAGCTTGTAATGACTGAGTACACCTTCATTTCCTTAAATACTTGCACCAAATAAAAATACAATATGTAAATGTAGTAGTAATATATGGTTGTATAAAAGACACTACTGGGAGAGACACACAAAATGAAGCATTTAAATGTCCATTATTGGTATTCAGAAAAATGTCGGCAACAGCAGGAAACCAGAAAAAAATACATCAGATATAGGTATGTCATGTTTGTTATTTGGAAAATCGATTAAAAAATACGCTGGCATCTGTGATTACTAATTATTATTGATTCCATGCACGTGCGGAACCAAAACTAATGTAGGTTTATGTATTTATGTTATTGGTATAAGGTACGTATATATCTCATCCTATTATTCTAATTATTCAACCGAAAGAAAATTTAATTTGTCTGCTTGACGAGATGCTTTCACCAACTTCACTTGGGATAAGGTGTACGTACGTGTACGGGTAAATATGTACATACTTTGTAGTTTGAGACCTAGGGACCACTTTTACTTTCAACCGAAACCGACGAACCCCTATGAGAGGTGGGGATGCGAAATGATTTCGATCATTCTTTCGATGTGAAAGGTCATTTAAAATTCCTTTAGTTCAAATCCAAAAAAAGTATAATCGTAGCTTCCCATGAGACAGAGGGTAGAGGGTGTAATAAATAACTTGCACCTACACAATGTGAATGACTAATTTTATCAATTCGACTGGTTTACCCTTGAACAAACCCCTTTATTTCACAGGAATAACTGTGTGGCCGACTATGTTGAGTGAGTTTCCAGAAACCCCTCTATATGTCTTGAATCTTGTTTCGGTTTCTTTCGGTTTGTCTTCAACGATTTACTATAAAAACTAGCCTCTATCTCTCCAGCACCGTTTTTCCTATTCTCTTCGAATTGAAAACAAGAATATATAAATTCCTATGCACCCTCAACAGATTACAAGGGAAATGATTTAATGGCCTTCTGAGAAATATCGAATTCTTTCATATTCATTTGACATCTCATTTTCGTCCTTGTGCGAAAAAACTATCATACAACACCAATTTATCAAAACACAAGAAAGGTTTTTTCGAAATGAAAAGTCGAGAAAAATGAGTTTTGTATCCAGCGAAGAAAAACGAGAAGTGCTCCAAGAAGAGTAAGGAAAAAGATGTATTTTTGGGCATGTACTGGAATTGCGGAGATGAAAGCAGCCAGCCTATCCTTTTCTTTTCTATGCATACCCACCTTTCGTACAAAATGATTTATTAAACGGCATTTCATTTTCATCTCAAAATTTTACTTTTACGACTACACTGTACAGTTTGTATTTACTCATTATTATACTAAATTTTAGTATATTATAATATACTAACAAGCAAAGCAATAAGTTATTTTTCCAGAAATATCGTTCTAAATATGGTGTACCTTATGAAAAAACGACAACTAGAGCAATACATACATTTTTCAAAGATAACAATAGCGTCATCGTGTTGGAAATTTTAATACAACAATTCTACAATGATGCTCGCATTGTGGCCTTCAAAAAAAAGAACTAATTTCCGTCACTAAAAAGGGAATTTTTCAATCAAATGAAGATTTTTTTTGCTTCTCATATACTTCACGTTATGACCGAAGTTAACACCTTTCTTTCATCTTTACGGTCCAGTTTTAAATATGTATTACATTGCACCTTTCTTTTACACAAACAAGTACCGTGAAGAAGCCTTCAAATCAAACATTTGAAATCACTACTAGACTCGACTAGCGATCTTTTTAGGTGGCATGTCTGGTAACTTGAAACCTCACAATGGCAGATGCAAGTTTTCTTTTTGCCCATTTCATCGAGCCTTACTTAAATTGGCTCATGTCTGCAGCTTGATCTCATATTGCACATATTTGATCGTAGTACTCAATAATACAAAAGCAAAACCGCTTCATTCAGCCAGACATTATATTGGCAAATAGACAAATCACGATATGTTCACTAGTTTACTGGAAGCTATAAAATGATGCATTTGTATGTTCATGTTTCTCTAAAAATGAAACGACATTTTCAATACGAAATCAAGGCCATTAAAACGGTCGTGATCGATAAATTTATGTGCTACATAGTCATGCAGGTGTTCTGATGCAAATGGAGTCTGAAACATTCCATTTACGAATTGAAGATAGACAGACAGAAAGTCACTTACATTGATAGATAGCCATATCGTGACATTACAAGACAAACAATACGTTTGCAACCAGTTTTATATGCAACCCGATTTTTGTGTTTATTATAATGACGATTTAATAGATTTGAATACGTATATAATTAAATCATTTAAAACCATGCGACTTAGGGAAAGTACTATGTACACTTTGAAGTGTACAAATACTTTCCCTAAATCCAAATTCAAAAATACTTTCTGAACAGAAAGTTTTTCAGGCAAAGTTTGTATGAAATATTGTACGTGCTAGAAATCCATGATAATACACGTACGCAAATGTTTCACCAATGCAGAGAAAGTAAACGATGGGATAATGATGATGACCTATAAAATATTAAACGCTTTTTGAGAAGGTGTTGTGATGACATATGTGTGTTTAAAATTTGGAACAATCGAGATGTTGAGATATTTCTCAGACTAGTATTTCTCCAATATTTATGCTACCTGTAGTTCGCGCTGACGATAATAAACAGCATTACATATATATAGTATTTTTCAGGTTACCAATAATATATGTGTACTCAAAACTAAAGGGATTTTTAGTACGCACATATTTGATGAACATTTAATTCTAATACATACATACATACCTGGAAGTTGACCTAAAGAATAAATGAAGTAGACGTACATAAGTATACATATAAAAATGAGAGTAGCAGTTGAAAAGTCTTCAGACTCAGCTTTTATAAGGATTTGCCAGTTCAAAAATAGACACACGACACACGACGCACGACACACGACATTTCATGGAACAACTCTTCATACACAGGTATTACTGAATACCTACATGTTTAGTGTCACAATACCAGTCAAAAAGAATTTAATACGAAAAAGTCTATCATTGTCATAATTTAAGTTTAAAGTAAATATACTGTATATTCAGGAAGAATGGCATATTGAATGGAGTCATATACTTCACGGAATAGGTAAAAGGATGTGACCCAGTGACAGCAAACGGAAGTATTATCGGTAACTTAATGACTAGTTTGTGGGATTTGAATGAGTAACTACGACGAGTCATAATATATAAATATATTTATTCAAGTGNTATTCAAGTGAATGCAAATATACATGCATACGCAATACAGAGGTAGACGTGGGAAAAGTCGAGGTAGTAGTCGTAGTAGTAGTCAAGTAGTCTTGTGTCAGAGAATGTGTGGGGTGAGTGATTTGACTTTCCCGGAAATTTCACGTAGATAGCAAAAACATACTATTATTTCCATTGCAGACATTTGGTCCACTACCAACGCACCAGAAATGGAACCCCTTTTTATTTGTTTTTTGGAGTTATCATGTCCAGCTACTATATTGCTACACCTTTCCGATCTTACCATCCATTTTGTCATTCTCAGTATTCTCACAGTACTTCGCACAAAAAACAGAGAGATGACAAGAGTAGGAATTGAAAGTGACATAATATGCACTATCACTCGAGGTTTTTTCGTCCCTACTTTTGACATTGAATTTCACTCACAAAATCTCATTGTGAAAACAACTCAGATAAAGTGACATCATCAATTTAGAAGATGAATGTTTTTGTTACGCTTGTCAACATTGGATGACCTCGCATACAATGTCATATAGTACGTACGTAAATAGGAGTATACGAGTTTAATGTTGTGATTCTAGTCCACTCTGGTGTCGGCTCCTCTATACCCTTAATAGTAGTATTACGGATTTACGGTTATACCCTCAATAGTCTCAATTTCGTTATTTTCAAGAAGTAACATATCATATTGTCATGCATAATACATATCCCATATACTTACCGACCATCTATATTGTACCTTTATTTAAGACTGCAACATCGACAAAATTAGTTGTTTTAAATCAAATGTATTCATTCATATAGTATACTAGTATAGGTGAGTATGATTCACGTATTGAGTCTCACCTGTGTGTATGTGTTGTATTGTATCAAATAAGTATTGAGTAAAATACAAAAAAGTTCCAACAACAACATGTTTTGCTATTAAACCACATGGTCTCCATTTCACCCCGGGGTTATTAGAAAGAACTACCCCTAAAATCAAAACCATTCGCTGGCCAGATTGTTTTCCAATCAATTTCCCTCAAACTTGTCAAATAAATTCTATGCAATACAATACCTACGACTGCTAATTCTTTCAACATAGTCAATAGTGAGGAAGGAGTGGATTTCCCTAACCCCTGACACCCCAAAGACGCTGTAACGTTGCAGCGAAACTTCTAGGTGTACATGCTAATATTTGTGAATAAAAAAATACAGCCCGTTTCGTCATCACCATTTATAACGTTCCAAAATGGTCCCTTTTTTCATTCTTCATGTTTATGCATTCAAATTTATTTTTCGCTGAATCCTCGTGTGTATTTTTTGCATGGGATGATGTGTTGAATATTAGTGAGCCAATTTAAAACGAAATATTATTATGTATATATAAGAGTATTTTATATAACACGTAAATATTTTGCATTCTGTTCTCATTCTTGACGAGATGAAATCTACAAAAGTACAAGTACGCTAAAAATCTACGAGTCACTTCACGACTACTGTCGAGTATCCTATACCCTGAGCGGATATAATGTGTAAAGTTTGTAATGAGGATGAGAGTACACATCATCATATACATGGTTCCAGGGGACGTCCGGTATGTTATGACGGGAATAAAACTAAAAACGTGCAATGTTTCAAAATATCAGTGTGTAAATATTTTCTTTGTGTGCAGCTTTTTCTTTCCTACATTTCTGTAAATAGCACAAGAAATAACTCCACGGAGGAAGGATCAACACTGGAAAAAATAACACTCATTTTCATACACATTATACATATTACACCCTATAGTCTTCCATATATCACATTTTTGCAAAGTTTCTATATTATGTATTATATGTATATATAGATTTACATGGCACATACAACATGCCTATACATATACTCAGATCTTTATAATTTATATTGTGAATGCAAATATTTCTGAAAATTTTATTCTTTTTATATAATACATCAATGATTAAGAAAAATGTATCCATCCAGAGTAGCAGTGAATAGAATGATAATGATTATATTTATATAGAAATACAGTCATGTATTATGGCTACGAAAGAACTAAGGTACCTATGTACATATATGTATGTTTGTATATATAATGTACAAAGTACAAACAAACCATTACAGAATAAATTCAAACAATGCATTTCAGTTTTGAAGCTTCAAGTTAAAAACATTACTGCGTCTCATAAAATGAGCAGTGCACCAAGTATGGCATGATCTTGAAATAAACATGACATATTATTTGGAATAATGTTTTTTTTTTGTTCTGAGAATCAACAAAATGCCTACACATCCAGACACAAACAAGTAACTATATGTAATTATCTTTCCTGGGATATCAGATCAAGTGAAGCTCAATAAGCACTGTTCAAACGAAAAGATGAATGTGAAGTGAAGACTGGAAAACAAAACAAATTTGTGTTTGGTTGATGATGATATCAGAATGCGAATGCAAACAGTAAATTCAGCAAATAATACTTAATAATCTAGTATCCAGTATATATTTTTGCATAATGTGTATAATAATGTACAACACTGCAATAATTATTAGAGGCCTGAATCATTTCATTCATTCATATTATGTAATATAGCCTATGGGCAACCAACTAAACTATCAATCATGTTGGCTCCTTGTAGGTTTCAGTGGTAAAAAAAATATTCCTATTCCTGCCACGTCAAGTATGTAGGTACTTATTACTTATGTATGTTGTGTAAGCTGTGTGCTAACTTTGCTGCGCTCATACCAAGCGTAAAATTGTTGTCATCTTTTAATACGATCTTGATGGTTGTATTGTGATCTATCTCAATTGGAAATGGATTGTAACATAGCAGCTTCTTACTTACAACTCGTGAACTTTAGTGGACCAACTATCTACTTTTTGTGTGCCCACAACGTACAATATAAAAGTTTACGTTTCTTATATTCGGGTCCAGGTGCAATCTTCTGCTACTACTTTGTTCGTTCAATCCCGATTTTATTGTACTTATTGTATATACGTATGTACCTTGGTTATATTCTTTGAATGTAAATAAAGTCAGATTTCTGGTTCAAACTAACTACACCTGTTACCTGTTTAATGATTGATGATGATAACAGAGTTGCTTGGAATTGTCATTATTATTATATACATGTAAGCCTCAATAAAAAAAGTATAACAAAAACCAACTACATACCAATCTAAACCACTACTGAATACCTGTATTAACATAATATACATACATATACAAGACATAAGAAGCATATATGTGTAAAAATATTTTGTGATATTTGTCAGAACAAAGGCAAAAAATTCTTCCATTTTAATTCATTCTTTACTTTTCAAAAGTACATATTTGTACATATGTACCTATATGCGTGTCAAGGATGCTTCGGATGAAAGAAAATTTATTTTCTAAATTATACATATTTTCTAACACTTTTTGTATATATTCGGTTATAATTACAGTTTATAGTCAGTACAGCTTTCCAACCTGTAGCTGAGAAGAAAAAATATACACATCACAATACATACAAAAAAAACATCATAAAAAACAAGTGGTCTCATCTCTTGGCCCATGTAAAATGTAGCAGATAGTGTGATTATTACTATTTGCGTACAGGTTTTTCTAGTAATTTCGACTGGATTTGGCACCTCTTTAGTTTGGCATGTCGAAAAAAAAAATTTATTTGATCAGATGGAGTAATATATGTAATTTACATTTTGTCATGATGTGTGTATACTGAATGCAAGAAACTTTGCAAAAACTTTGTAATAATACATTATATACTTGTGATACTGCTCCCGCATATTCCTTCAGAAAAAAATAAAAAGTTCGAGAAAATAGAGACCACTTTTTGTATTAAAAAATCACAAGGAAGCACTCGCTTTGCATACAATATGTATCTATTCGAAATTTTTTTTCCTAGAGCACGCAGAACAAGTTTATAGACAGCTTTACTACAACGGAATATCTACGACAAAATGGATATGTTTAACAAAAGACTATATAATAACATAATTTGGTATTTGCATTCAGTACTCTTGTATATTTTTCCAGTCTACTTGGACCAAACACAAAAACATTTTTCTCTCTCAATATTTTCAAAACTATCCTAAATCTTCTTCACTCAACCTCAGTGTCCAGAGATGACTATTATGCTGAGTGCTGAGTCAACAGTCGCCAACAATGCGACCACTCATACGCTCAAAGAAATTCTGTGGCGGATGATGGTCTAATTCTATTAGAATTATTGTACAGTCTGTATGGTATAGCTGGTAACTACCATATATTAGTTGCAGTATATTCAATATTAGACCAGTTTGAGTTAAAGTTGGCTGATCTCGATTTTGAATCTAAATGGATGGGACTTTTTAATCCTCTTTAAAAACTTGAAATGAGTGCATAAAATGGAAACACAAGAAACGTTTTCTCTGTTTCTCCTTTTTATTTTGTCAGTATTCGCATTTCTATATAATGTCTTGACATGGTCTACCCTTACTTTTATGGTACACACACACAATGAAATAGTTGGTCCCAGCCCCCCAACACCATGTTCTTGTTATGCATGTAGCCCAAGTATGTATTTAAGTGCAAGTTTGCGTAAGGTACCCGGATTTTCATACATACAAAAACAAAGGGAAAACTCAAATGTGACCCTGTTTAGTTGCATTACGTACTTTGGGCATTGCTACTGGGGAATGCGTAGTAATAATGCTTTGGCTTTGCTTGACATAACGTTCGGGAAACGCGAGTAAAATGCAAAATGCGATTCAAGCCATGCACTGTGCAAAGCTTTTAACAACTCTCTGAAGAAGTAGATTACGAACGACCTTACTTTTACTTCAACAAACCCATTTAAGACTTCCCTTATTGTGTTTTTGTTGACGTTGAAAGCAAAAGAAAAAAATCTTTGCTGTTGAGAACACTAGCGTATCAAAAAGTTGAGAAAAGCTAAAGATGAAGAAGGCGAGATGATAAAAAAAAATTGAGAACAGGGAAAAATTGCCTTTTTAGTTCAAATCATCTCACGTTTGCTTGCTCTATTTTTTTTGTTGTAGTAACGCTCCAATTTGTTACCACTTATTTTATACTTTTTTCATCATAAAACCGATATTTTAAATGGGACATTCATTCAATTTAACAAAAGTGTGTGTTGGTGGCACTATTTGCTGTTGGGATTTGGCATGTGATGCATGTACATAGCTTACACCTTCAAATAAACCATAATGGAGAATGGCAGATTTTGAAGGAGTTCTTTCATATAATTTATTAGCGTTACTACACATACATACATATATTATGTGTCATATTGTTTGTATAGTATTGTGTAGAACTAGATTTATCACTGAAACAATAACCTTTGCATCAGCCAAACAGAAAGTTTGATACAGTTACAAACATTCTATATATGTCTATTTACCTTTAGGTTACAATGTAAAACATAAAAACGAATCTTGAACTACAATATATGGGGATGTAAGATGAAATCATGCTATTTTATAGCTTTACTTTACGACATTTACGTTTAGACGAAGTCAATTTACAATCAGACATGTGTTCATGGTGTGTGGAAGCATGCAAAGCAAGGTAGAACACTCCAGCTCAGAAATTGTCTATGTCAAACTTTAGTTTGGTAGTTAACAAAGATGCAAGAGCGAGTGTTTTTAACGAATATGAACATGGTACGGTACAGAGAGGTATAGTAACAACAACTGACTGCAAAAAAAATGCATCGTTCAACAAAAAATTGTAAGAGAGAGAGAGAGTATAAAGTATAATACACTCACACGGTATGGAAAAAATGATAAAGACAATATGACTTAATGGTAAAATGTGTATTATATACACAATAAAGATTTACTTTTGCATACATTGCGAAACGGATTGGTTAAAACCCCAACAAGTTGTGTATAGCACAACTCTGCATGAACGTAGTAAAAAGTAATCCTAGGAACGCTGAAAATTAAATTAAAATTAATGGCTGTGATATTAAAACGTGCGTACCTGTTAGGGAACGTAATTAAATATTTAGGAAATTGACGTTTCATTGTGGGTTAAACAACCCAGATCGTTGTTGACGTCTGTATGTGGTCCATTAACCGGTATGTACGGCTTGTGCGAGTTGGGACTTTCTGACGTGCAGACAAACAGACGGCACGGATAGTTCCATAATGTATGTAGTACAGTACACATGTATCAATCAGGCTCTCTGTGAGCTTGAATGCATGGAGAGAATGGATATAAAAGAAGTTAGACAGTTTTTGCAAGATAAGAATTCATTCATTCTTTTGGACGAATGAGTATCAATTTTCCTAACAAGCTTCTCTAACTTCAGAGGTACTTTTTTTTGGCTTGTCAGTATACGTTCACTGATCAGGTGCTTGCCACATAGTAATGGTATTAAACATACATACTTACTAATAAGCATATAAGGAACAAGTTACCACTTCCACAACTAGAAATTGCGCTTATAGTATATACTCCTTATTATAATAAGAAGTTTTATAAAAGTTTTCAAAATGTAGCTTTTTTTTGGTTTGGCAAGTAGTAGTGTGAATCTCATGGTATAATAGTTACGTCGCTACGTGTGGAATTGAGAATGGTACTAAAGAGAAGGTGCTTTTCAATTATCAATGGTATTTTTTTGTTCGGTTAAAAAGTTTGCTGCACGACTCAATACCGTCCGGGAAACCTTCGTGAGATGATGATACGTAATATATATATATATATATCTACCTACCTACATATATGTATGAATGGATGTATACTCTAGCTTCTACTATTGATAGATTAAGTGGCTAAATAGGTAGTNACTCTAGCTTCTACTATTGATAGATTAAGTGGCTAAATAGGTAGTTATTTTGTGTTCGGAAGAATGATACCTTATATGATGATGTGAACGACATCGTTGGATATTATTTTATTGCATATATGTACATAATACATAATCGCTCCAAGTATGTTATGGGGTAACCTAAGCTTTGACAAAAATTCGTCCACATTCGTAGTTTTATAACATGCACTGGAATTCTCGTATTAAATATGTATTTACGAAACAATCTATTGCCTTTACCATTACAACACACCATAAGAATCAATAAAGGCTACCTACATGCATGTATACATGCCTACACAAGTTGCATTTATACGAGATTCTCAGAAGAAACCTGAGACCATCAAGCATTCCTTTTGCATAGTAGGAAAAAAAACACTCTCATTGTGACGTAATTAGTAAATGACACTCATATAAAAGGACAAAGAACGACACACATCATGCAACATTTTGATTTCCATTTGGAGTTGGATACACAAAACCAACTGAGAAGCTTTTCTATTTTTCTATAATCCTTTCTTTACGTAACTAGACACACAAAACACACATATACAACATACACCATTATAACAACTTGAGTCAATGAACGGTAATAATAATAATTGCATGGTGAATCACTGTTTACACGTGAAATCATCAAAAAGATCTCAACTATGCATGATGAAGATGACATATATGTTTAAAAGGAGCCAGCAGACAGGGAGGAAAAAAAGGAGTATGCATTTGTGAGTGATCGCATGCAGTGCAGTGTATAATAATGATATAATGAGTAATGAATGAGGTACGAGGGAAAGAAAAGTGGACAAAATGAACTCTACAATTCACATATTATCATCACCAACCGTATCTTCACCATTGACCATTACACACACAGCAACTGCAACCATACATACTCTTTAAATCTTTATCATCATCATCAAAAATAAAGATCATTGTCTTCAGTTCTCTCCCCCTCTCTCTCTTTCTTTTCTTTTTTTTTCTTATAAAAGATGTAACAAAAAAGTGAATAAGTTACACAAACTTTGCCATTTTGGCATTTTTTGTGGACTTTTTTTTCTTCTCCCTTCTGCCTTTAAACTTGAGTGGTTTATTGTTATGTTCTTTCTCTGTCTTGTCTTTTTCTTTGCTATTATCTAAATAACAAGCCAAGTCATACACCTATATACATATTATACGGGTATATTAGAAGCTATAATGTCGTTTTGCTCACATCAGGGAGGATACTACTGGATTTCCAGTAGTGGTCGCATTAAAACCAGCCTTGGCATCCATCATACTCTATTGCATTACACAAACAGTAGTAGTGGTAGTCAAACTAAAAAATGCGATGCAAAAAAGGTGCAGCGTCTGTTTGAAAACGAGAAATTTGAGGAGCATCACACATCACACCAACAACAAAGTCTTCTGTAAAAAAATATATACATGTGAAGTAGGTAGTTTCCCTTTCTTTTTCATTGGATACACACTACTAATATACTTATGCGGAAACATAGGCAAATTCAAACTAAACTTTTTTTCAGTTATTTAGCGACTTTAGGTTATCTATGCCAAAAAGAAATAGTATAATAGCGAACACGATTAGGTATATTATCATCATCAAAATGAACTTATATATGCTTCTGAACAAAGCCAGTAGTGCAAAACCATGTACAAAAATGTATAAAAAGTACTTCTTTTATTCTGATGGTGGTGATGGTGCGGTGGCTCTTCTGGCTTTTACCGTCTAGCGTATTAACTTTACTGATGCCTGAATCTCATGAAATACTTATGTACAGTTCGTTTTTATTTTATTATTTTTACTATGCTACTTCTCTGTTACAAATGTCTGTGATACAACTGCAACTTTACTCATCATCAGAGAGAGAGGGAGAGACGAAGAGACTGTTTGCTTTGGCTCTGGCTCCTCTGTACAAATGTGTCTGTGTGATCACTATAACATCATGATCATGATCACCAGCGCCAGCATTCAGCATCACCAGATTTATAGTAGGGCTTGCTGCTGCTGCTGCTGTTGTGTGTGCCTCTGTGTATAAGAGCATGTGAGTCTGAGTCCACACGCCATTACTCCAGCAGTCTCTGTCCAACTAACAACAACCGCACACTCACACACACACACCACGCGTCTTCTTCCTTTGTCCAGGCAGAGAGGCAGGCATCAATTGACGGTACAATTTTACCACATTTTTTCTGTATGCATTATTAACAACGATAGCATTAGTAGTTGAGCTTGGTGTAATCATCTTACGCAGAAAAAAATAGAAAAAATACGAACATATTGCTCTTTCCTGCAGGGCTTTGTTTGCGTTTTTACTTTAGTTTATCTTGCTCCATCTCACTCTCTCTATATTCAGGTGACAGAGTGGAAGAAGCAAAAAATATATATATATTCATGCTGGCTCCTCCACACATTATACAGTGCATTCAGCCTTCAAGTTTCTTTCATGCATTTAGACGATTTGTGTCCAGCTTCATTGTATAAATTCATGAGGGAAAGGAGGATTTCGTGTGGCAAATGGACTCTGGAAAAAACGAAGGGTTTATTTTCACTTACAAATGTGTTTTAAAAACATTTGAGAACATTCAAATCAGAGATAAATATATGCACACGAAGCTTTTACCTGCCAAGAATAAAATATATATATTTCGCCTTCTTTTCTCCCTGAAAGTTCCATGAAAAAAGAGAGAGGATATTACAGAAAAGTTGAACAAAGAAGCCATGGTCGAGTTGTACTTATATAAATACACATACATAACTATTTGCCTGTAGCTTTTTTTAATCTCTTTTCAATGTGCTGTATAATAAAAATAAAAAAGTGTAACAAAAATATCAAAACATCTTCCATTACAACATGCATCGAATATATTGAATTACAAAAAAAAGAAACTTTTGAAGGGCTCTGAGAAAAAAAAATTTCATACACAAAAAATGGAATCGGCAATGAATTTTATGCAACCTTGTAGCGAAATAGGGTACCTATAACCGGTTTTTTATTTTGCATGCAAAAGAGCTGCATTTCTTTTTTATAAGCGTGTGCCTATGTTAATTTTTACTGTATGCATAATATATTATTTAATTTGTTCAATTTTTTTACATGATGCTTGGGTGTTTTAAATTTTTGCAGATTGAATTCAAGATAGCTCCAGTCGTGACTTGGGATGTGATATTGTCTTGGTTAGTGTGTCAATTCATTTGCAAAACATAAAAAGAAGATTGATGATGGCGAATTGTTTTAAAGTGAGACAGTGACTTGTACTTTTATCTGTGAACAATTCAATTAAAATACCAAGAAAATTGTCTAAACACCAGACCTGTCAGTCAATATATTAAAGTGTGGAAAAGCCAACCAGGACCAATAGAGATTTGGAAAGCTAGCTGAAAGGACACGTAGATATTTTGGTGCGAACCTTGTTAAAATTGTTGTTTCGCCAAGTTCGTCCAAGGTGGTACAAGTACGTTATAAATACTGTTCTATTGCCGTGGTCATTGAAAAAAATTGGATAGAGCAGTCCGTGTTATCGTTATCCAACGCACGCCTTTTCGAAACAAAGACAGTTCTGTCAAGAGAGCAACACAATAAGTCTATCTAGATAGCCCAACTTTTTATGTGCTTGCAACAAAAAAAGGAGAATGCTGTAACAACACCATTACCATCAATGTTCCTTGGATACTGAAGTGGTACGTGAATATTCAGTCATACGTGACGCCATGTCCTTTTACTGCAGTATCATCATCTTCGTCAATAACACAACTACTACTACATGCCATTGTCATTCTATTGAGTAACTGTTAAAATACTTCTTCACTTTCCCTCATGTAATGCGGCGGTGGTTATCAGTTGACTAGCTCAAAAACGTACAATACATAACTTATACATACTTACTCCACTTTCACCACTACCCATAACTTGACTTAATGCAAGTGACTTTTTGTGTGTCTGTTGTAGAAGACGATGAAGGTGCTAGTTCATAACTTGCTTGCTTCGAACAAAAGATTCACGAAAAAATAAAACCCTGTGCTAAATCTCGAGTATTTTGCCCTTCTTCTGTTTTCGGCTTCTTTTCTTTTAAAAAAGGGTGGAGAGAAGAAGAAGAAAGAGATAAACACTAAGAAAGAGGAGAGAATTGTGTTGTCGTTGTCGTCAAAGAGGGAATTTTTTCTCGGCAAATAAGAAAAGACTACGAAAAAGGCAAACACATTATAAAAGTGTTCTTTGCTACTTTTTTTCATTCTTTTATGAAAAGAAAGTAGACGTGAAAAAGAAGTTTTTGTTCCTTCCGGACTAACTTTAAAAAAATCTATTTTTATGTTGTTTTGTCGTTTCCTTCACACACCTCTTTGTCGCCTGCCTCTTTATATTCATCCTTCTTTTCTCATCGGGTTTCTCTCGGAATCAGCCCTCAACACCAGCTGGGGAAAATAGAGAGAAAGAATTTTTTTTATACATAATAAACATGTAAGTACAAAAAAATTCTTTACCAACTTCTTCCATCTTGAGAGTTATTTGTTGTTTTGCAGAGAGTATATTAAAAAAGGGGAAAGGTAGTGATGAACGGTAAGATGGTTAAAAGGGCTCAAACTTGGAAATATTTTAGTCCTAATTTTTGCCAAGATACCAAGAAAATGAAGTGGGGATTATGCACTGGCACACATACAAGTATTGTGTGTAGGCGCTTGTCATAAGCAAACACTATACTATCTATATTTTAGTTCCTGTGAATGGATTTTTTTTGTGCATAAAAATCAATATGAAAATGGAGAATCGGATGCAAATTCCAATGACTTGACTTGGCATATTTTTTATCGAGGAAATAACAAAAGTTGTAAAAGTTTATTATTTTTCAAGTATAACGGCGGATGCAAGACGCGGTTGCCATTTCCGAAATCTACCGTTTCATACAGTGGCGACATAGAGGAAGGAAGCATATGCTATATAGCTACGCTATCTATACAAATAACATAGGTGTAGAGATTCACTTTTCCCAGGCAAAATACGTAATATAACAGTTTGTTCTAATATTAATTCCAGCAGCAGTAACACCTACGCGCAATAATAATAATAATAGGACTACACCGAACACAATAAATAACAATCTTTCAATGTAGCTGGCACCTTACTAGGAAAGTTGTTACATTTTTTGACATATTTATAGACAATCATTTAAAACATGTTGAACTAAACAGTGAAGTAAAACTGTATTGTAGACGAGTCAAGAGATTTTTTTCCCAGTTCTTGCTCGCTCAAAATTCAAGATAGTTTTTGGAAACATCTCAAAAAATGAAAAGGATTTTTTGAGGAATAACAAAAGGAATATTCTCAGTCAAGATTCTGTAAAAACATTTTATTTATTTTTATGGCATAAGCTGGAATTGAAATAAGCTGTTTTGAATAAGTTTTAATACTCTTTTCTTTCTCTTGACTTGAGGCATATGCTATTGCTGATATATCAGGCCGTCAAAA
>JAHZNC010003279.1:0-15696 GCA_027744095.1 Zhuqinia jingwanae
TCATCATCATCATCATTCATTCTGAGCATCCATAATATATCGCCTATCATCATAATAACATAACATATACATGATTTACAAGTGCGTGCGCAGCAAACTCTTTAACGTTTTAGTAAACATTTTATCTGTCCGACAGTATTCTCACGTTTGATCTCAAATTATTTGAAATTACACGTTTTTCTTCACAAAGTCATGATTTTGTTGTTATTTTATTAAGCACCCAAAACAGTTAATTGAAAAGCAATTTAATTAATACTGTTTGGCGTGCCTGTATGCAATCAAACTCTGCTACTTGCTTCCAGCATTAGCATTACAATTTGACAATGGTTTGCATTCTGTAACATGCTTCTGCTAGCTGATGAGTGGCGTGTTTAAACGGAAATTTAATGTTATGGAAGAATGTGTAATAAATGTCTGTGGCACATGTCATGTCAAATAAATCTCATAAAATATCACTGACATCGTATCTTGCGTACATGAGAAGTTTTCGCACACAAACACATGCATAGATGATCATGATCAGTTTACTTGTTCGCATACCTGCATATATGTATAACTTGAATGATATAAACTACAGTTATACGTCCATATTGAATCTGTGACCAAAAATGACTTTTTGTATTTTTACGACTGAAATTCTAGCATGATGCATACATCGCTGCCACCATATGTCATAACATAATACTCAAACCCGACACCACACACAAGTACACCAAGTAGCTTTCTTCCTGCACGGCATGTGCTGCATTTACTTACGGAAAGCCCTGCTTAATGCTATCGAACGAAGTGGAAGAAGCAAGTAAAAAAAGTTGACATTTTGTAATTCAAGGGATGTTCTCGGCTACTTAATTTTTTTGGCTCCAGCCTCAGTCTCAAGTCAACAGCGCAAAACTTGAAGACGAAACAGCTTAACTTTACAAGCAATGCAATGCGAAACCAAAGAAAAGAGAGAGCATTGGCCATTGGTAAAACACACAATAAAAACATAACAAAAACATTGACAAAAAAACAAGCAAAGAAAGAGTAAGTATCATCTTCTCAAGCAATGCATTTATTTATGGGATACTTTGGAAATCCCTTTTTGGAAAGGGGAAAGCAAACTGGTGGGGAGGGGGATAGTGGCAAAGAGAAAGTTGAGATTACTCTGGGTGATAACATGAAGAATAACAATAGAGACAACTTGAAAGCAGAAGGGAAAAATGTTAAAGATGCAAGAACTATCCATATATTATACGTGTAGTAGTAGTAAGCGAAGTAGTTGAGTGGGATTGAAAATGACAAGTAAACATGAAGCCATGAAGCAGAAGAGAAAAAACAGGAAGGAACGAGAAAAATAACTTTAAGAGCACAAAGAAGGACACTACCACCATTGGAGCCAACACTCCACTCTTTACAAATGCTTTCTTTTTTATACAGGTTGCTTGATTTGATGCATTACGGTATTACTCACAGACACTATCGCCATCATCATCATCAATTTAGGAATTTTAAATGAGGAAAAATAAATCTTTTGTGTGCCTATGTACTTGTCTCTTTTCTTCCTTCTCACTTCCACCATCACAAATTCAACAAACAGACCCAAAACACCAGCAGCAAATACACAATTCCACCTTTTTTATTCATTACTGTTATGCATTTCTGTTCTACGGGGTTCTCCCTCGGATATGTCCAGTAATACTTATAGTGTCCTCCTGTGCACATTTCATTTCCTTCCGTCGTACATTATCCTTTTCCTTTAAACCAAAACACGTGAACAAAAAACGTAGCAGTTTTTAATGGCAACAACAGCATATATACATACACACGAAACAAAAATACGGCAGCGATTCTGGAAAATGTGGAATAAAGAACAAACTTTTTAGTGGATTAAACCTAACTGAACAAGACAGCACAAAAATGGAGATGGATGAATGGATGAAACTAAAAGAAACAAAGTCTGAGGGTGAGGGTCTCTTTGCAATGGAGATGGGTGCATTATAAAAGCAATTGCTTTGTAGCGTCTAGTTTGTAGTGTAGTTTAAGTAATTACATAAAAAGTGAGCAGTTGAACGTGCGCCTGGAGGGCGGTTCGTATTTGTATGGCAGTGGCGATAAGCTCTTTTGCAAGCGGAAATGGAAAAGACACGGTTGAGTGTGCTTGCATCTCACTTGCTACTCATCATATCGTGATCATACTCTACACAGATTTCATTTACAGGTACCTAGCGGCTGCCCATTATTATTATCATTTTCATGATCTAACGTTATACAAGCTTGGACGAAGGACAATTGCTTGCTTGACAAGCTTTGTCATCTCATCAGATCACACACTACAAACTAATTTTATACATTCATTTATACACACATAATATATACCTGCCTATTATCGTCAGAATCGAGTGTACGCAATAGAGCTATAAAAAGTCATTTATCTGAAACTGAAACTATCATCAAATATCTCTAACATTGTCGTGTCTGTTTGGTTTTTTTGAGTGACGGAGCGGAGATGAGAAAAAGGTACGTATGATCTTACATAAATACCTACATATATGCCTGAAGTCAGATACATATTATGTAGGTATGTATGTACTTTGTAGGTAGGCATTACCTATATGAATGGACATGAATTTTATTTTCGGTTATTTACATGAACCAAAGACGATGAATAGGTAAGAGACATTCATTTTCTCACTGTCGGTCCATGCAATCAACCTTTGTACAGTATAGTCTATACTACATGATGCTGGTTTTTGAGTTTGTGATTGTGACCGTTACACGCTTCCGGATATTGATGGATGATTATTAATAGCAAATGGAAGAAAACTTACTACTTCTGCCAAATGATGATTTTCGCTTCGATGACATACGACGACAAACTAGTGAAACCAACCAAAAACCAAGAGCAATATAATTTTTATATAAATACAAACAAGAGAAAAATAACAAGTGTTACATTTTCACATTACTACAAAACCATCTATATTAAAACAACATATTCACGTAATATGCACATCATTAGTTACATTTATGGTACATATGCCATTCCTCATGCCTGACTACAGCAGCCCATTCCATTTTTTCACTATCATCTCATAGTAATAATATAAAATGTTTCAACACATCATACATCATCGTCATCATAATCATTTCCATTTTCCTTAAAATTTATAAACGTACGGGATAATATCCAATTTTCCTTATGCATGTACATGCATTAGCAGGTTCCCCACATTTATACCATGCTTTATTCAGCAATCTGCAATGTACTTGTGCTTATTTTTAAAATTATATACGTAGAAGAATTCTTCAAAGGATAATGAGCTTTCACTGTGGGGTTTCTGTGTATATACCAAAAGCACAGTAATAATATGTAAAAAAAAGTAATCCAAATGCATAACCTACTTACTCTCTGGAGAAAAAACGTCAGCAACAGCAGCGTAGTGGAACCAGAACAACATAGTAACACGCAAAAATTCTTCTTTGTTTATGCCACATCCCATCAAAATCTAACGAACCTTGCTTTTCATATAGGTGCTATAATGGTATACATATTACTTTCATTTTTCATTTATTGTCAGCCTGCATGTTTACGATAAGTTTTGTTATTATGAGCCAACATGCATTACGCGGAGCCAACATGCACAACTATATTAATTTTGCAAAACAATTGTATACATATATGTTAGTGGTGTTAGGCCAGTATATATAGGTATGCTTATGTATATGCAATACACATACGGACAAACTGGTTGGAAATGAGTTCAAATGATGTGTGATTCAAATAAAATGTTTTCTTGCTTTTATAACAAGGAGAGCTGAAAACAACATCACAGTGCGCACTGGTGGAATCGCAATTGCAAAACATGTGTCTAATGAATTTTACATTCTTTGTAAGGAATCCATTCTGAATCTGAATTGGTTTTTTCAGTAAAGTCCTGAAATAAAAAATAAAATTGTTTTCCAACAATACAATTTTCCCTGGAATTTTAGACCCTATCCATAGTTTATACAGAAAGGATTTCTAAATTTGAAGTGCCTTTGTTTGTGTGTATCTCGTATATCTAGTAATTTTTGAAATGCATGTATGTCCTTCATTTACTTTCATTACCACTTCTATCACAAAATAATCGAAAAATGTATAAGAAACTAGTTTGGATTTTCAATTGAAAAAAACTTTTTTATTCACCCATTCTTTCAATTATTCCCCTTTCTTTAAACTTTTCTCCGGTTTTCCTTCATTTTTCAACATGGACAAAAAGTCTGAACTTTTTTGTCTATAGTCTGCTATATTGAACCTTTGTGCAAAACAACAATACAATGACAATGAAGATGGTAATGAAAACATTGAAAATATTATTTTCGCTTTGTCTCTCTATTAAATGTTCATTCTTCCCTTCATCTTTTCTTTGAGTGAATGACCTGCCCACGCCACCACACAAGACTAGACAACAACAGACACAAACAAATCAGCCGTAGAAACACTCCATTTCTTTTGTTATTATCATTATCTCCCTTTCTCCATCTAAAAAGTAATTCCACTATTCTTCTTCTAGAACAAATTCACAGCCGAAGTTTAAGTCGAAGAATGATTCAGAGAGTATATTTTCGCGTGTTTCTACTCATGTATTTCCATTCATCCTACCACTGGAAAGTGCATGCAAGGATTCGTTTCGTGCTAGAAAAAAGACGCTCTCAAGAGAAGTAACAACAAAGTAACTCATCAAAGTGATCCGTCTCGTTCAACAAACAAAACTTCTTTCTCTCCACGTTTAATCTGCACATTTCCCTTTTTCCATTACTTCTATTCTTATTGCCAGATCCAATAAACATACTACTTTAAAAAAACATATAAAATGTAAGAAAACGAATGTAATAAAGTATAACACACGACCAGCGAAGGAAGTGGAAGAAGAAGGAAGCTGTAATAAAACGGCAGACTTGGTCCATCAGTTTTTCTCGAACAGCCCGGTAGAGTAATGCAGAATAAGTTACTTGCTGGCGTATGCTCGAAAAGTAAGAGTTCAGCAGTACTATCTATTCTACAGCATGATCAGCTTCTAACTGAAGATGCTAAGCAAACAGCTCTGATCCTCTGTTGTTGCTTCCGCTGATCTGATCAGTATCTTTTTCTCACACAGCAGTAAAGCTGCTCTGGCGTCTCAGTGTCTTCATCTTCTACCATACCATACAAACACACAAATCTTTTATTTTATAATAAAAAAACAACTTCCAGATAAAAAAAACTAAAGTATGCGTGATGCCCAAACTATACTAATTTGATATATTTCCTTAAATTCAATGCATACATGTTATTTGTATATAACATGTGGAGAGAAGATCCATCTGCCATTTACAATATTCGCATTCCATGCGGTAATGCTGGTGAACGTTGCGTTCGGCACGGCTCACTCAATTCAACTCTACAGAGAAAACCGAGCAATGTTAATGAAAATGAATGAGTCATGTCTGCTCACATACGTCGTTTACATTGTGTCGTACATTTGTGCAGATGAGATTTCTTGGAAGATATTTTTGGGAATTTATACGGTTGATGGTAAAGATAAAAAGGCAAAACGGTTCGATTCATTTTTTATAAATAAACTAAAACTAAACTGCTAGTGCTCATATGCGTACAGCTTATTAGCCTCGTTTATGTCTTATAATTGCCTACCCATCAAAGGAATAAATTCTTAGATTCGGATTTAAAACCAAAAAATGGATACCCCCTTATTGAAATAAATACACGAATATACATATGAATTGAATGAATGCCTCGTCATCATTTCTATTTCCTTATTGTAAAAATCGGATTTTGTACATCTTCCCCTTTTTCATTTTCTATTTCTCAAACCAGCGCTTCTTTGTCAAGATGATAAGGAATATTTCTTTACTTCCTCCGAAAAACGGGAATTTCCTTAATAATCTAAACCAAACAAAAGTTTCCCAGAGCTCACTTCGTTTCGTTTCTTAAAAAAAAGATGATAGCATTATGGTCCATGTAGCACAAAAATCTCATTTCTTTCCTATGTTCATCCTTTTCCATCATCATCTTAATATTATTGCAGCTCGCATTCTTTCTGTTACTCCTTATTCTTTTTCTCCGAAAGCAAACTTAACTGTCAAAATCGGTTTCATCAGACGATTATAAATATACTACCACTCAAAGAACAAATTCATCTTTGTGCCTTTATATTCACACACATTGTAACAACTCTAAACTCTCAAGTATAGAACAGAAACACCACTACTACCACCGTCACCATCATACATCATCATACAACCAGTTACTCATAAATCAAACTGCCATTCCTCCATAAATAATTCTTCATCCATTGCATCGTCTCCATTTATTCTTCCATCCGATTCCTTTTCATTTCATTACTAATTTCTCATTTCCTAGAAGACGCTTACTTCTACTTTTAAAAACCCCTTATTTCCATTGTACGCAATGATTCATTCAAACA
The DNA here is from genome assembly GCA_027744095.1 of Zhuqinia jingwanae. Classification (NCBI taxonomy): domain Eukaryota; kingdom Metazoa; phylum Arthropoda; class Collembola; order Entomobryomorpha; family Paronellidae; genus Zhuqinia; species Zhuqinia jingwanae. Next base: position 6,444 of record JAHZNC010003279.1, read on the forward strand.
ACGTTGCTGCTACGACGATGGACTTTATACGACGGGGTTTCAGGTTTCCAGCAAACAAGAAACGATACCGAAAACTGATTGTAAGTTTTGATTTTGATTCAGTCTGAAATACACAGAAAAGTGTAATTCTCAATCCCACAATACAATTTTGAAGAATTATTCAAACATATTTGAAATGCACAAACTAGTATGGAACTTTGTTTCAAATTCGGCATTTCATTTTATTACATTCAAATCATACATTCATATGCACTCTTATTTAATCATTTTCCATTCCATTCGGTTAACTAAAAACTTACTCCACACTGCTCCAATAAGAAAAAAGGAAGCTGGAATTTTCAAGCTGCGTTATATTGCACCTTTTCTTGCATGTCTTTTCAAATGCAAGCCTCATTGACTGACTCCACAATCAGTCACATTTTTTCAAGAAACCGACTTCAAATTGTAGATGAAAGACATGTCGTTATAATAAGCGTGCGACGAGACATGGTCGAAAGTCGAAGCATACGATGCCTCAGCCATAGCAAGTGCTAGTATGGGGGTATATAGTAGTATATTTCAGTTTCGTTTACTTCCATGTAGCGCCCAAGCCCAAGTCACTCGATGTAACTCATTCATTGTTTTTAGCGATAATTTCAAACAAAAATGGTTTGCCTTTTTATTGCTGGAAACGACGACACATGTGTGACCTCGGCTTTCTCATTGCTTTTCGCTTTCTCTCGGTAGTGTCACTGCCACAACGTTACGTACTTCAACGAAGCATACATACTATGTAGGTTGGCAGCAAAATTGGGCATACTACTATAACTCCACTAATTAAAAACTTCATTTAATTTTCATGCAATTTCAGGCCATGCCATCACCATTATTTCCAGTCTTTATGTACAGGCATATATGAGCAATATGTACAGGCACAATCACCGTCTAAAATGCAAAATTTCATATGCATAATGCAAGACATGAATAACGACGGCTACAATAACCAGTGTAACAGCAGTGGAGTAGAGAAAGAACAAAGGAAAAGACTGTCACACACACATAGTCGCATTTTATTTCAGTCAAGCAAGCTAGAGGAAAAACAAAGGAAAATGCAAACAAGCAAGCACATGAAGAAAAGAGAAAATTTGTTGACGAAACACAAACAGACGGCTACACACGATGCTTTCCCCTTTCCTTTGTTCCTCAATTCCATTTCTTTCATAATCATCCTCGTCATCGTATAATAAAAAGCAGAACGTTTTCCTCGAAAATTCATTCATTTTCTCTGCGTGTCCCGGACTAGAGGTCCCTGTTTACTTTGCATATTATGTGTTGTTCCTCTACAATTTAATAATCGCATATACCTAACTATTTCCCCTCCTTTTCTGCAAAACTATCACATACACACTTACTCTCACATCACATCTCTTTTGCCCCAACACTCCATCATTTTATTATAAAAAAATCCCACTTCATTCTACATACCTTTTTTCCTCCTTACATTCCATTTCCTTTTTCTTCGTTCTTGCTTGCGCCTTTTTACCATACACTTGTCATCTTAAATTACATATATACATATACCTACATACATAAATACCTACGTTCGGTTTTTGTCGCTCTGTTATTTTACATTTGACAACATACTTTTCCAATAAGCCTTTTCCTTTTTCCACATTCCATTATCATCATAGAATGGCACATTGCCTTGCGCTTTCTCCTTATCTTTTTTTACAGTACCCTCCACAAAATAAACCATCCTTAAAGCCTCGAGAAATAAAGATACTAGCTCAAGTTAAACCAGTCAAGTTGTTTCTTTCTTCACGGCTTGGTTTGCTTCATGTAACTCACAACTCACACCAGAGAGCTCAAACCATTTTTGGCATAAATATGCAAATTAAAATCAATAGACGTTCTTTTATCCATCCTTTTACTTGCTCTACTCATGCCTTACCAAACACAAATAAATGCTTCATGTAACTCACAACTCACACCAGAGAGCTCAAACCATTTTTGGCATAAATATGCAAATTAAAATCAATAGACGTTCTTTTATCCATCCTTTTACTTGCTCTACTCATGCCTCACCAAACACAAATAAGTTTGACGTTATACAGCAATACGAATTGAATTGCATTACGTACAACTTTTGTAACTAAACTGACACCTATATATTTGCAATGCACTATATTTTTCCATAAATACATAATACAATATTACATGGTTTAGGCTCACCATACGTTCTGAATATATGATGATGTCACTATTGAATAGACACATATATATAGTATATATACGTTCACACGACACCAAATTATGCATTGCTTTGTGCCTCAAACACAATACAAAGTTAAAGCAAGGCCAACACTAAACTTTTTTCTCAGTCTGTATTGTTGTCGTACTAAAAGACTCCTCGAGAGAAAGAAGAATAGTAAAAATGAAGAAAAAAGAGAAAGGATAAAAAATATAATGTAAATATATACATAGTTTACCTATATACATATATATTCGCATATTCCTCTTCATATTTTTGTGCGTATACCCACACTCACACCAGCATGTGTAGTGATCCATTATTATTGAAGGAAAAATATAGACACGGATTTGAAGAGAAGAATCGTACAATTCTCTTTTCAATAGAAGAATAGACTACTACACCACACTACCACTGCTTATAATAATAACGCATTTTCATGTGTCAGTGTGCTTTCTTCCACAACACAATAAATTCATATTCTGTAAAAATAAATTTCATTCTTTTCCCAGCTGTTGGTGGTGTATAGATTTATATCTTGTTAGAATTTTTAGCCTCTAGTCTCCCTGCTGCCTGTATAGCAAAAGCTTATTCGTCAACTTGGCTTGGCAAGCATGGCTTTATCAATATATTTTGCATCTATAACCTTCTTACATAGCATAGCATAATATAGTATATATATATGTACATAAGTATGTTTATTATAGTACGTAATAGGCAAGTAACATTGAACATTACAAGCAAATTTAAAGCCCTTTTTCTTCATATCATCATTTACCATCATGGTCGTAGTATCCTATCAGGCCGATCCTATATCCTATTTTTCTCATTTTCATGTTCCCCCTTTCCCATATGGTTAAGAATTGAAAAGGACAGGAGCGAATGCACTTGCCAATAATAAGTAGACACGAATCGAAGTGAATGAAATGAAAGGCAAAATAATATATTTCTTTAATACATGCAAAGAAAAGAAAAACTCTACACAATAAAAAGCAGTGCACACACACATCTTCCTACTTCCGTTGCTGTACTTTTTGGGAGGCAAACACCAAACGTGCCATGATGATAGAAGCAGCAAGGCTAAAAAAGAAAGACATCCATTTCTCTCGTTCTATTGAGCAATTTAAAGAGTTTGCTGTGTGTGAACCTGAACTTCTTTGCTTTGTGTACTCTGCTCTCTCTCGCTCTCTCACTTACTACTTTCCTTTTGCCAACTTTTCATGTGTGAGCTGTAAGTTGTATGTGTATACATCTAATATGTTATGTTATGGCTAATGTATCGAACCCTAGCCATGCGATGCCATTCTTGGCTTTCTCTTTTCATTCTATTTCATCATTATAATGATCATGCGGTGGTGGTAATGTTGTTGGACTACATATAGGACCCCAAGAAAGTTTAAGAAGAAGTTATAAGAAGGATAAAAGAGTATTACATGAATATCTTACAAGCTTGATCATCATCATAATCATCATGACTTGCTCCTGCTGCTGAACCTTTCCTACTTTTTTCCACAATAATAGCAAACCCACATCATCCCTCCACCGAAGAATCACCATCATTACCATCAGATAGGGTCATATTCATGATGATTCGACATGTATAGTGATCATGATGATGATAATAATGCATTATAAAAAAGCAGCAGGAAGGATATACATACAAAGTTTCTTCTAATATTATTTACTGCATGTCATGTCATACTTCCAACTTTTCTGGCACTTATTTGCACGTATAATATGCACAAATATGTAGTAAGAAAAGCATCAGAATGGGGGAACCAGCTGCATATTGCATATAGCGACATTCTCCATCGTCATCGTCATTACAATAAAAGTTTTTCATCTTCTTTCACCATTATTTTCTTCTACTTTTTGGCCCTTGGCTCATTTCATTACTGTCTTGTCTTAAAAGTTACATGATTGCATAACGCACACTTTTTACTCCCTCACACTACTACAACAACATGGGTGACAACTGGATTAGTATATTAGTAGTCAGTAGCGAGGTAGATACTTTAGTTGTCTATATGTAATCTGCAAGCCATAAACCATGGCAAGCATGACCACTTGACAAGGTACAAAAACTATGTTTGCGTTACATTATACATATTTTTTGAGAATCATATCATAATCATAAACGTAATTATTACACCAGACCCATGGGCAAAGCACTCATAGCCATCATCCCCACCATTCCACTCTCCCATCATAAGTTTTAACTCTTCTGAGAATTTCTCTTTTTTCCCTATGACATTTGAAGAAATAGAAAAAGATGATACGATGAAAATGTTAAAAATTATGCAAATACAGACCCTTTAAAAATAAAAATTATCCACGAAGGAATGGCATCAATAATAGGATATGAACATACAACCTAATACTACTGACTAGATCTAAGCCCAAGCTCCACCCTGAAAGAACGCGGTCTTCTCTGACTTGCCTCTAAGCGGTATACAGTTACTCAGTTACACAGTACACATCATGAGATATGATACAATCAAGAAGGACCACACTATATAGTTTTGACTTTCTTATTCTATTCAACCGGAGGACACATTTTTCACACTATTTGGTTAAAAAGTACCCAAAAAGAATAGTATAGTTTCCCACTACCCACTTAATGTCACATACAATGCATGTGATATTACGAAGAGCGACCTCGTTTTTTTCCAACAGCAGAGCCCTTTCTCTTCTTCTAAGGCAAACAGCACTCAAATGTCTCCTTCTTTCTTTTTTACACTGTCACCTCTGCCTATTCCTATTCCCAAAACTTCTAAAAAGCTTGTTGTTATCATTATTACTTCATCCATGTTAACATATATAAATGCTACTTTGCTTGTTTCCCCCTTTTGGTTTTCTTCTATTTCTTAGTAAATACTGCTTAAAAACTTGGTCTTAAAAAGCTTTGCATCATCAAAATTGCATTCAAATCGCTATATATCAGATCAAAAGCAATGTTGAATATAAGTTACATACATAAAAAGCAAAAAGATAATATGATGGTGATGTTGAAAAGAAGAAAAGACGTCACAAATGTAATATCATCGTCACATGGTCACATGAGAAGGACCATAATAATTTTCTTTTCGTATTCGGTGCGGTAGTGCTTGCTTGCTGCTAGAGCTTTAGCATTCTACGTTCCCAACAAAACTCAACTTGTTCAATTTCCAAAGACTTTTTTATATTTTTGTATATGCAAGGACCAAACTATTATCCTTGCCTATATATATACATATATAATACTTTTTTTTACTGTAGGAATAAAATTTTCACTATTTCGTTACACCTTTTTGTGAATCAAGTTTGTTGACAATATTGTTCTCTTGTGAATGAGCTAAGGTACACAAAAGTACAAAAATGTACAGTATCATCATCATCACTATTTATTCTTTCACTTTACCATAGCCTTTTCTTTAGCTATTTCCCTTTTTAAGTTAAAAGAATACTTGAAAAATTGGCTCTCCACAGCCCATCCAGCATATTATTATAAGTGCAATACGAGGGAAAACAATCTGAATTTCAACTCAACAAAAAAAAACTTGAATGTGTTATACGTATGAACCAGATATTATAGTGCTTTGCAAAGAAAACCAAGAGAAAATAGCATAAAACTAAAACGACAAAAGATAAGGTTTTTTTTTCTATTGAATTCACTAGTAACTGGTAACCTGATCCTATCTGCTCCTTGCTAGGAGGAACCTCTTTCCTACTATCTATTTTCTGTATATAGGCACATAATAAAAAAGGAATAAAAAAGAAGAAAGGATGGTAACAAATGGTTGCAAAGTGTTGGGACGACAGTCCCTTAGGATTAAAGGATTCTTTCACAGAAAGGGCCAGAAGGTCGCCACGTATCATATCAGAAACGACGACATGAGAGAAAGTATAAAAACTAGAGAGAAAATTTCCACCTTTCTACACATGTACTACTTTCAGTAGTTCAGACTTTTAGCAAACATCTAAAGGAAACTAAATTCGTACCAGAGAAAAGGAAAAGGAGCACATTTTTGTGGTGCTGTGTATCTGTATCTCTAAGTACGACAGAATAGGACGGTGGTTCGCGGTGCAAAAGTTCTTGTACTGCACGACGAGAGAGAAAAGTGGTGGATAGGAGAATTGAATTGCATGATAAGCAGTACTACATATACAAGCGTTAAACTCCATCCTTTTGGTTGATGCACTACTCTGAATCTGAATAATATGCACTACTAGTACTACATATATAGTTTCCAGTTTCCATTTAGTATTCACCAAAATAAGTTATGCACGTATCAGTACCTATATATACAAATGTACGTAGACAGTTTTAGTTGCAGTATATCATATGCTTAGCAAATTCATTGGAAGCCGGTCTTATAACAAAAAGTTTTTTTTTTTAAATCCAACCACTTTAAAGCTAGTGAGCTTTGTGTCTGTGTCTGTCTAACAGTCTGTTTGCTGAAACGAGAAAAGAAGGTAATCAGCAATTGTATCTGACTGATTTTATTTCTTTCGTTCTCTTTTTTCCGAAATAGCGTTCCAAGCGCGTGTGTGTAGTACGTGTATGAGCGAATGAACTGACTTCTTTTTCCTCTCATTGTCAGTTTCAACTAAACTGTACAAAAAAATCTATATTCATCCCATGCAAATTTTATTAAAGTTGCGAACATATGGAAAAAAAGGAAACAGTTACAAAAAATGGTAATACGCAATACAGGAACAGTATGATGACATGAATATGAGACAAAGGATTCAATATTATTTAGCCTGGCAAATTTGTGAGCAGTAAATACACATGTTGGGAAGTACACACATTTAATAAAGTTCAAACTTCTTATTACTTTTCTGACAGCATACTCACTCACGAAACGAGTAAGTGCAAAAACAACAACAGCTACAGAAAGTTCAAAGAAAAATAAATACAAGACAAGATGACGGTGATGAGATGAGTTTGAGTTCAATGATATCTAATCTTCGATTAGCTCACTACTACTAACAAACTATGAGCCACTTGCTTTGATGTATGTACATTTGTATGTACGTGTAACATAACGAGTAATGTTTGTTTGTAGTGGGAGAAACTGTAAAAGCATACAAGAAATCTATCATCAAAATTGAAACTTGCCCATTTTTCTTTTTCTGCTAAACCCTACAAGTTTATTCAGAAAAACCCAAGAGTACAAATACAATTCATGAAAAACTAAAAAAACTATTAAAATTTAAAATTCAATCGAGTCTTTTTTCGCTTAAATAATGTTGAATGTATACATGATGGAAAGGATTTTGTATGTACATGTATATATGTACATACCTAAGTATTAAAACAACTTAACAAATACAAAATAATGTACAGAGTATATCTTCTTTCAAAATACAAACTTGATCATTTTATTTCATGATTATTCTTGATTTCATCAGTCGGACTCCCCTTTTTCCTTATAAAGATTGCCCAATTGGATAATAATAATAGGCAATAATTCTTTTGTTAGGAAAGTAACAAAAAACAACTTTTACGAAAAGAACAGGTCACCAGATAAATTAAAAGAATTCAAGTGTGTGTGTGTGNAATTGGATAATAATAATAGGCAATAATTCTTTTGTTAGGAAAGTAACAAAAAACAACTTTTACGAAAAGAACAGGTCACCAGATAAATTAAAAGAATTCAAGTGTGTGTGTGTGTGAAAAAAATGCGTAGGATGTGCCATACGCGTTCTCTCTCATTTTCATCGTCATAATTCTCCAACAGTAATGTCCAACATACCATCAAGCTAAACTATTATTATATATACACGCCCAAAAACCAAGCGATAACGATATAAAAGCAATGCAGATGTGGATCATCGGAAAGACCCAATGATCAAGCAACGAAAATGGTATAATGACAACAATTATTCAAAGTCAACAAAAAATAGCAAATTAAACAGCGAAAGAAAAGTACGTGAAAAAACCATTTTAATTCTTTAACATGGAATTAATATGCATGTGTAAATAGGCATTATTAACATATATTTTTATCACTCACTCATAATTCAAATATGCCTTTCTTGATTCCGAATATATTCGCTAAAATGGGGAATTCGCCATGCAAAATTACAAAGAGAAATATTGAAGGAGACAAAAAAAGGAAAAAAAATTGTAAAAAGGATTCGCAGTGATCATATTACGCAGATTTGTTTGACTGTCGCATCTCCCTTCAAAGCACTCACATCCCAAACTCCCAAAGGAAGATGATATTTCTGTCCAAATGCAAATATGAAAACGAAATGATTGAGTTGAAAGAGACGAGCAGATTTGATTTGCTCATAATCAGTGTGGAATGAACAAACAAGCAACAACGGCAGCAACGTCTGATCTGAAATGATGATCTCAGTCAATCCTTCTGGTCCTTTACATTTAAATTTAAACACAAACAACGTTGACAACATAAACATACAAGAGAGGAGGCAAGTAAGCTCTTCTTGGTTATTTACTGTTATGATGACGATGCCAAACATCAAAGTTAGTGTGCTTGTTCTGACTGACATCCTATTAACTCGCGGTTTCTTGTCTCTAGCGTCTGATTGCATAAGCCGCCAATATTTGTATACAGAATACGAAGTCCTGTTAACTTAAATATACACATATAACTGATACGCAATAAAAATAAAAATACAGGAGTCATTTTTAAGTTCACAAACTCACCCCTGAATATTTATCTAGAATTAAGTTTGCTCGCCGCTCTAAACTCAACTTAAACTAATTGCGTTGTTGCCTCAATGTTGGTCATTTTACTTCGTATTTCATTTTTGTTGCTACATGTGAGAAACAAGTACATGGAAGATTTACGTGAAGTAAAACTTCTTTTTTTTGCCATGATAATACCATGATAGTTGCTGTCCTTTCACATGAATCACTTTCTTAAGCCAAGTCAAAGGCCATCATTATTTATTTGGCTGGCTTTTTTGGTATAACGGAGACGAAGAACTTGGAGCTGTTGACGACAATTTGTTTAAGATCATAAAAAAGCGGAATACCCCCCAGGAACAACTTTTGAACATTTTTTT
>JAHZNC010003280.1:0-11227 GCA_027744095.1 Zhuqinia jingwanae
GATGACCCCCCAACCCCATCTTCGAACTCGGCCGAGCTACTGACCTTGGGTATCGATTACCGAAAACAGAATTCAAAAATTCCTAATAGTTTTCGAGTTATCGCGCATACGGCCGGACGGACGGCCGGCAGACAACGCCAAATTATAATGAACTGTAAACAGTTCATAATAAGTTGCCTTCAGTCATATTTATCCCTTTCGTGAAAATTGTTAATTTTTCATATTTTGTTTCGTTCTTATGAATTTTAGTCAATAATATCAAAATCAGACAAGCTATGTAAAATTTGCCATCTAATTTGCTTCACAGTCTCAACGTTGCATTGCCTATTTTCCGTCGCATCATACAGAGGTCGCAGGGCATGTGAAATAGAAATTTTTTCCAAGTCATGAACTTTTTCCATGTTATATTTTCAATGATCTTTCTATGTAAATTAGAGCTGTTGTCACGCTTAAGTTCAGTTTCATGATGTGATCATCATCATGAAACTCTGTTGCATGAAATTCCTTTGTGTTTGTACATGATCCATAAACTTTTATAATCTATTAAATTATAGTGCTTATCGCTCCCAAAAGAAAATTAAATTTGGATTCAAGAATAATTGCCAAACACTACAACAGACACTAAAACACACCTTGAATAGCAAACATGTGAATACAAATCGAATGTAAACGCATGCTGTGAGATACCTATTTATTTTTCCGTGAAAGTAGTTTTATTTTTACACAAATCGTTGATCTTAAATGATCTTTGTAGGAGAAGTTGTCTCGTGAGGGGAAAAAAATTGTATGTATGTGTGTAAGAAAACTAATTCCTGCATGTAAACCTCTTGTTCATTGGAACACAAAATTTTCGTTGTGCATGAATATTTAAAAGTGAAAAGGAAAAATCCCATCAAAATCTGTTGGCATTGACAAGTACAAGCACATTCATAGTTGGTTAATATACTTGCGCTTGATCTAAACGAAACAAAATTAAGATTTGTAATATTTTTGTGAGCAAATTTAGGCACAATAATACATTAATGCAGATAGGCCAAAAAATACAATTGCAAGATAATGGTTTAAATGGACATATATGTACATCGACTTATATTATATACCTACTAAAAAAAGATGAACCTTCGTCTTGCATAAAAATTTAAAAGAAAATTTACAATTAAAATTCATTCCCATTTGATTCGCACCTCCTCACTTTTCTCGATTTATGAATATCTAATATTTCTTGGATAGAAACACATAAATCATCTGCCAAATGTTATTAACAAGTTAAATTAGTGACACATGAAAATCTCGCTTACATAATATTTTATTAATATACGTATGCATATCTGGACAACAAGCCCTTCCATTTTCAGCAAAATAGCTTTTCTCAGAAACAGGCCAGTATAGACTGGGAGAGCCAGAAACTCTTGATGATTCTGGATTCTGATAGGATTTAGTATTAAAATTGTGATTTGACACCAGAAGATTAAGTTTGCTGTTAAATTAACTCGCTATGCAGAAAAGCAGTTGCTGTTGATTGCATATTAAAAATATAAACTCTCGCTATGCATACAAATCAACAGGAGGGTACGGGGATTTCCGAAAAAAATATATAAAGGCAGCTAAAGGGAGGGAACGTTCTCTTCCTCACAATTCGTATCTCCCTGTTCGAGGAAAAAATTCTTTGGCGTATTTTTAAATTTAATTTAAAATACTTGAGTGATTTACAGAAAAAAATTCACTTGCTAAATCTCATTTAGTTTTGAGACCTTAATCTCAAGTAGCCCCAAAAACCTTATTCTCATCTTGCATCAAGCATTTATTTAAAGGCATATCACATCCTTTTGTCATCTTCCATACTATCTCATTCAAAATTCGGATTATGATCACTTTTCATTTGCATCCTTTAATTTTTATCCTTTTATTTTTAACAAATAACTCACATAACCCTTCTCCGTGTGAAAGTTAATAATTCTGTGCAAAAGTAGGGGAATTTTTGTCTTCATGCGCAGCACATGGGAAAATTATATTTACATATATGTAGTTGCATATAAATGGGTAAACAAACTATTATAAAAATACTACATTTTTCAAATTATTCAAAAGAATCATAAAGTAGTGTCGTATTCATTTAATGCTTCCCCTTTCACACATATGCTAGTAATTTATATAAGTTATAAATACATCCTCATTACTGAATTTTCTTGTAAAAATTTAACCAAGTGTGATTATCCATTATCCTCATCCATTTCATTCGTTTCTTTAACCATAAAAAATTGGATGACTTGGTGTATGCAAATTATGTACATATATGTAAAGTAGATAGGGTTAAAGAAGAATGAAAGGGGGAAAGAATGATGCTCCACATATTACACACATCTGAAACAAAAAGGATCTCTCATTTTTTAAATCTGACATGATATCACCACTACCACCAGCATATCACCCTTCCTTTTTCCTTGCTTCCTCATCCTCACACCATCATCTTCCACAGCAGATTTGCATAATTTGCATTCATTTTTGCTCCAAATAACTTTTACCATTTGTTTCACTATGTAATGCATTTTGACTATTATACTAATAAGGTTCTCTCTGTCTGTCTCTGTAGGAACTCTCTAGGAATGCGAATACACACTCAAGTTCTCATCGTGATCTATAATAAAACAACCCCTCAAGACATTCAAACAAAGTATTTCCTTCTAATATAAAGTCATACAGCCAACAACATATTATAATGTTCAACATTTCATGTCTTCTTACTTCTTAACGTATTTATTATTACATGCAACAGAACAGCAGATGATAAAAATGTATCCCACTTTTTATATATACACAACCTCATATTACTGATTTGCATAAAAACTCGGATGAAACAAAAGCTGTAAATGGTTTCCCTTGTTGTCACTGCATATATATTGCATTTATCCTTGTTACTCAAGAAGAATGAGTGATATATTTAAGTATGAAATAAAAAAACGCTCTAGTTTATTTTTTCATTCTCGAATAAACAGTTGTTGTAGTCAGTTTATAAATGTGCGTATCAAAAAGGTGCATGTAGGGATGACAGTGACAAATACAATTTCTTGAGTTTCTCATTCCTCCACAATATTACTGCTACTGTGTATTGTACTTGATGGTGTGTATATAGTGATATGCAAAAAAATGTTTATAAAGCATCGAAAAGTACCTTCATGAGTCATGGACAAATGGGAGATGACAGCAGCTTTCAAAAGGTATATATGCTTGAAAAATGATTATCTTTCATCGTCAGAAAAAATGCACAACAGCGAACATAAAGACAGGGAAACTCTTAAATTACATTGCTACATTGAACATGGGGAATCCATCTACATATATTTTCTTTCGTAAAAAAGTAAACTACTTTAAATACAGCTGCTTTTTTTATTTACTATATGACTTTGCATTATATTTGCAGGCATTTTATAACATGGTAAAATATTAAAAATTAAGAATGGTTGACAGCAACCATTGACGGTTGAATTTTTGTCTCTCTAGAAAAAATCTGGTGAAGATTCTATTACATACCTATTACGGCGGCATGGGAAACTCCCTGTGGGTAATTGACGTAATTTCAACAATTTGTAAAGTAAAAAAAACAATAAGGGCAAGTTTACTTGCTGCTATCCATTGACGGATTGTTCCACGTTACCCCTCCGGAAATCAACACGGACGAATAATGACTTTTGGATCTTGTCTTTCCTGTTATTGTCTCGTCTCATTGTTGTAAGTTAAGATGTTGCTTGCTCGTAAGTTTTATGCAGCTTTAAACATAAATTTCTTTACATGGGACAGTTTTAAGCGATAGGTCGAAACAGTGCAGACCTACACCCATTCAGCATGTGAAATTTTATCTCATTAACATGTATCTCATAAGCATTAATTAAAGCTTCCTGTATTTTCCCATTGCGAAAGAGTATGAATTGTAAATTACTTTCCCAAATGAACCCATAAGCTATAATTTATTGTCCTTTTCATTGTAAAACATTTATCTAATAGAATTTGTCTCTGTATTTGATGCTTTCTTGATAACGATCATATGATGCTGATTACTCATTCACATGTATAAAATATAGATTTACAGATATTTTAATAGTTTGAATTAAAAATAAAATTTTGCCTATTGTCGGTGGAAAATGATGAATTTAAATTGTTCTGTAATGTCAATGAGTTATTGTGAATAATTTATTTCTGAATGATTTTAAAATCAGGTCAACATGTTATGTCAAATCGGATGATGAGTAAACTAAAGCCACCATAATTTGCATCAAGGAAAAAAATACTGCAAATAAGAATTTTTTACAGTGAACATTTTTGGAATAGTATTTTTTCTTACTCTTTTTGGAATTTTTTACACATTAAGCATAAGACCATGAGCGATTCAAGTTTAACAACATATTCAGCATAGTTTCTTTAAAAAATGTTCACTTTTGCTTTTCTCCAGCCGTTTCCCTTTTTTTCCTACAGAATAAAAACCCATAAATGAAAATTCAAAACACGTTCCAGAAGATGCATTTTTTGTGGTCGTTTCCTTCATGACTCTCCTTCATGGAGTTCCTTTCTTTTTTGCTTATGCATGCTATACAAAAACATGCGTGTAAAAAACAGTAATGTGCCTGGCATTATCTTTTTTTATGTACATAGTTGATAGTACATACATGAAATAGCCAACCCATTTCATTCATACATTACGTTGTACCGTGCACGGGATATTTTTCTTAAATAAATGACGGTAATAATAGCAGAAAAGCACACGAATTTTGAAAATGGTAAAGAAAAAAAAAGGGTTTTTGTTATTACATAAATATTATTAATAGGAACGTTTAGCAGCATTTTTTCGTTTTCTGGAAGTTGAGCAATATATGTACATTAAAGTAAATACAATCCTAGTTGTTGCTTTATGTTTTTTTTTCTTTTAAGGGAAGCCATTTTGTTTTGAGCTTTAGAACTTCCTAGAATTTTTTTTATTAATCCTGCGTAGTAGTAATAATAACATGATGGTTTGAAAAAAATGCTTATGCAAAATAATTTTGTCAACTTTATCATCGCATTCATCAATTTTATTACGCATATTATAATGATTTATTGCATCCACTTCTGGCACATACACACACGAAAAAATGTGTGCCTCATCTTGAAAAGGTTATATATTCGCAGGACGTGATGTGTTTATTGCCCAGAAAGTTTCACATTTATTCCACTGCACCAACAATTAACATCTGTCAATAGGATGGTAAATTTAATAACTAGGTAAGAAAACCAAACTCACTCCTCTTCATATAGTATCCTTTTCTGCAGTCAAGTGAAATGGCTACATAGGATGCACTATTTCTTCATCATCTTCTATTATTAAAATAAATATACCGTGAGGGAAATTCAATACCTGACCGGAGGTGAGCAAGACTTAACCTTGATATGTCAAGATATTAATCAGCGTTTTTGTGAGTTTTATTTATTATTAATTTATGCATACAAACAAATACAGGGGACAGGTACATACATAATATGGACGAGCGAAACACGAGGCAAGCATTTTACAGCAACAATCCATACCAGAGCTTCATGTATTGGAATTGGAAATTAAATTTGAACATGTCGATCCAAAAAAACAAAAAAAATATTTTATCAGGAATATAAGTCAGGAAGCCAGTTAGGAAGTTCGCTACTTTTCTACGTGCTCATATGCAAGCAAGTTCGGCAAGTACGTTTTTGTTGTTGGTACTCCCTTATTTTTATCTGTTTTATCATATTAGCTGTATTAGAAACAACAAAAAAGACGCTGTTCTCTTTTCTCATACAAGATACCAAAATGTTATGTGGTGCGACCGCTATTTGCCACGTCCCTGGTCACTCTTCTTAATAGATTCAATTTCATACACATCCATTTTTAGCTTATCCAAAATCTAGACAAAGCAAATGCTTAGTAGACCTGATAACCGGCAAAGTGTTTTCTTTTTGTGTTTTCGGATAGAAAGACAGATTCTACTTAAGTGCACCCTGTCTGGCAATAAATCTTGTTGGAAAGGATGCACGCTTTATCCATCCATTCCGTCGTAGAGCTCCTTATAAATAAAAACGGTCCTCTTTTGTGTGCCTTGTTTGCAGCAGTGTTTGTTACAGCAGCAGGACAAGCATACTGTGAAGCTTCACACCAAAACATGTTAAGAGCGCCACCAACATAAATTAATGACTTTTGATCGTACATATCTCAAATTTCAGTACAGAATGGAACAAGAAGGTAAACCAACAAGCAAACTACACTTTGTTTGATATACAAATTAATAGTCAGTTTTCTGCTACTTCTTTTCTATCTTTACTTATCACGTTACGTTGGTTGGTTGGTAGTATATTTTTAACAACACAAATCCACTGGAGTATAGAACAGATTCAGCGTAGCATTCATTGTACAAGCGTACTCCTTTGAGTAAAACCATTAAATGCACAAGTAACAATTTATTTTTTTAACGCCAAACTCAAGAAAGTGCATTAATTGGGGGAGAGAGGGGATAATCAAAGTGTACTCTCCACTCACACTCCTGCATCGTGACACGAAGTAAATGGGCCGAGACCATTAGCAAACTGCTTTGACTCAAAACATTTGCAATTTTAATGCAATTATCACCAGTATAATTACTACGTAGTTATTGTATTTCCAAACAAACAGGTGGACGTCATTCCCCCCGATATTTTATAGATGAAGACCTGAAGTTCCAGTTTAGTTGGGACAGTATTAATTGTATACCTCATCAAATATATGCAATTATGTAGATTCATTTCCCTCACACGAAGAATTTACTTAATCTGATAATCTGATGTGAGCATTCAAAAATACTTTTTCATAAAGGATACGCCTTTCCGCAAAACATTATTTTTGCGTTTTCAAGTATAAAATGCTACCGGAATTTTTAATCCATCCAAAGGATTAAAACTTTGCAACTCGCACAGTAGCACATTGGAAAACAGTAAAACAAGTTTTATGAAAGGTTCATTTTTATTTGTCAACATGTCATGTCAAAAAACCGGACGGCTCCAGTCTGTTGCTCTTGTTTTATTTTTCTTTAAAATAAAAACACAAATAATACGAGTATATGTGTACCTGATCTAGAATTTATATATTTTTAAACCGCGAATTTTCAACAATGAATACTGTAGGTTGGCCGTAATGTTAATTTTTTATATACGCTATTTTTTATAATGTTGTAAAACATGCACCTACCCAAGTATTTTTTTCCGCCGAGTGCAATTTTTTATGTAACAAATGAGCGTTAAAAACATTAAAAGCGATTAAGATGACTGCAGAAAAGCTTCCCTTTATTCGCAATTTCCATGCTAAATTGTTAAAAGCATCATTGAAAGGCAATCAGAACATTAACAAAAATCACATTACAACTTCCTTTTCTTGTCTAACCAGGGTTTCATGGCATGTAAACCTGAAAGAAGCCTACAAATATACTCACGCACAGCATGATATGATATATGCAAGCTTTCAAAAACTAAATTGTTCTTGGGAATGTGCTAAGAAGACTAGCTAGTAGTGCATTAATTATAATGTAAAAAAAAACTTTATACATTTGGTATGCATCTGCTTTATTTTTTTATTTTTAGACATTTGCATACAAAGTTATTATATTACTTGTTCAATGACTATAGCTATTTACAACAGGGGATATGACCCCTCTCCAACAATGTAAGATGAAAGATAATATCCCGAATATTTATATTATTGTGTACATGTTCATATTATACATATTTTTCCTCCTTATTTGTAAATAATTTCTCTCATTTTTTCTGCTCCTGTTTTGGTCGATGATGGGTCTTCAGTAGGCATAATTAGGTACATTATATTTTATTGAATAATCTTCTTTTTATAATTCTTGCGAAAGTTGCTTGTCTACTTAGCCATTGTCTGGGACTTTCCTAGCTTTAAATATAGCTTAATTAGTCTAGTCTTTAGACAGGGTAGAAAAATGTGCATGGTAAATACCTACCTACTTACATATGTATGTGTATCTGCATGCATAATATGGTGTAAGCACTCCTGTCGTTTTACTAATTAATTAAGCACATATGTACATATCTCTATTATCTATAAATGAGAACACATATAATATGCAGCAGATAGCGCAGGCGTTTTATCGGTCAGGATTCGACAATAAATTAAGAGTGTATCTCAGCGGGTGGTTAAATATTATTCATTTCATATGATCTACTTAAACATTAAAAAAAGCGAAGCTCAACTTGGAAAGTACATACAAGCTTCATGGTAAAAAAAAGAGTATGAAATTGAATACAAGTACCTTGTATCCACTACATACACACACATACATATGTTAGATGACATTATGATAACAAAAGTAGCATAATAATAATAATAATATGTAGAAGCATAGGTTTTAATATTTAATTGAATGGAGAGTGGTCAAATAAAAAAAACTAATAAGTGGTAAATTTCATTGTAATTCGTAAATCTATTTTATAAACATTTTTCATAAATATATTTCATGTTATCTGGCTATAAGAATCTACTATACTCAGGAATAGAGAGTAGGATGAACTTTTGGACTGGTATTATCACCTGAATAGGCATAGTTATTACCGCACTTTCCTTCTCCGGTTCACATTATCTCCATCCTACCTTGTTTTCTGAGCCGATAATAACACCACCAATAATTATTTTTTTATTAATTTTTTTTAATAAATAAAGAAAAATGAGCAGTGTTGAGTGAAAAGTACATAGAAAAGGAGATAGGGGTTTTAATTTATAATAATAATATATATTTATGTGAGCTTAGGTTGTTGGGTACTAAAGTCTCAAAAGACCCCGATCCAAGCATAAGACTCAAAAGTCGTCACGGATCGTGTAGACAGACGACGGAAGCATAAATAGAAATGGGTTTAACAGTTATTGTTTTTCATGAGGTTAGAGTCTACGCTTCTAAGCATTTATATCGCATTGTTTAATCGCTTTTAACAAAGAGAGAGAGAGAGAGACAGAGAGAACAATATTTGCAGAATGGTGGTGTGGTAATAACACATCCTCTTTTATTAGCCATTGCACCCAGGAATAAGTACTCACATGCTGGGATGATGAAAATTGTTCAGTAGTGCTCACTGTTCACAAAGTGGAAGACTTACCTCTGTGCTCACTGTGTGATGTGAAATGATGATGGTGAGCAAAAGTTGCGGAATACATTATGCAAATGAATCTCTGTTGGCGGATCTTAAAAGAAAAAAGACTGCCTTTATGTTACTCGTGTACAAATGACATGAAAGCCCAACCCATTTTTGGCAGCAGCAGATTTTTAATATTATTCTTTTAGCAGCCGTTGTTTTGCAATTTATAACAGTTGACTCCAGGAACAAAACATCATCAGCGTGCAGTACAGCCGAAAATTAGTTAATACAACAGGATGATAGCAGCAGTTCAGTAGAAAACATGATGAAAAGGGGTAAATTCATATTTGTACAAATACTGACTGACAACTGACGTGTACTGCAAATGAACAATTAACAGCGATACTGAAAACAGCTCTCTGAATCGAACAGTCAATCATATCATAAACGCAATGAATCAGAAGAAGTATAATAAATGCAAACACAAATTTAGAAATCTTCACAATGTGACCTTATATAGATTACCAATATAAAAAATGCTATAAAATGACACAAGGACAAATATTCGGGACACGCTTTTGAATTAATGTGTGTTCCAAGACATCACAAGAATAACATTGGCTTGTTCATATGTACCTGTGTGTCAATCCCCTTCCCCGCCCTCAAGTAATAAAGAATTTGGAAGACCACCGACCACATTTCAACTTGAACACACTGAAAATGATCTGAGCACAATGCTACTACTCTCCCTACTTAGCATATTACTTGACACTGATTTAGTAACTAGCAGTATTTCATTTGGAAATGCCATCAAACTGCACGGAGATTTTTAAGATTTCCGTACTATCTTAACATTCATCTTTATTGCATGTTATGGTCTCTCATGTAGCTGAAATGTTTAAGTGATACTATAGATGAGAGATGAGAGATGATGACACTGACCACATCTCGACAGTCTATATATACCTACTATACGAATATGATGTAAATTAGATTGTTTAAAATTGTAAATCCATTCATCATGTTCAAGTCCCATGCTCATATAATCACTTTGCCAGATCAACATATTTAACCAACGTGTTCTGCAGTAGTAGTAGCTTTAAGCTTTTTACAAGCAACCATAAGATAATAATAATATAATGTTATGCTTGCCTCATATTTCATAAAATATGTGACTGTCAACAAGTATAGGAATGACTTGAACCTGACTGGACTTCACAAAAAAAACCGATAGCCGTCTCCACTTCTTAAAACAAAAACAAAAATTAGTGCCTTTTTTCTCCTTTTCAAAACCATCAACCCACACCAAAAAATATAGTATACTCATTCTCTACTTAAATCATGTGACAGTGCACATACGTCTTTATGACAATGACTACTAGTAAGCCTGCCTGCCATGATGATGATCCATTCCTAACTAAACATTAATTCCATCGTTATTACGCAACTCAGCACACACTTAAAACTCATAATAAGTTTTGGAAATGGTAATAATAATCAAAATTATTATTATCATCATCATAATATTCATACCGAGAAAAAAAAATCTTTATTTTTATTTTGAGCACACAACACACATCATCATAATAATAAAAACCCAAAGCCAAACAATTTGCTCTTTCCCTTTATTCTTCATAATCATCATAATATTTTTGTTTCAGAAAGACTTTTTTTAACTTTTAAGAAAACTAGTTTTTGAATTCCTTTTAAAGGGTTCTTTCACTCTCTCAACACTTGACTTGACTCCTCTCTTCACATACTTATTACCCGTTTAAGCGTACATGTTATGACTGAAAACTGACTTTTAAAACCAAATAATAGAAGTAGTCTCCGGCATATGATTATACACAAGCTGTATGTATATAAGCAGAGAAAAAAAACAATATGGGACATTTCATCTCGTCGCTATATATGCTGCCTGCCTTTTTTTAAATGACAGGTATAAAATTAACCATTCTACTGAGAAAAAAATTAACTACAAAAATATATCCATTCATGGAACAGTTGTTGTTTTTTGTTGTTGAAGCCATTCATGAGTAATTTTTTTAGCGCATTTGTGTGTGTGCAACTTTTCTCTGTATACTTTTTTTAATACCACATTCATAAAAAAAGT
>JAHZNC010003281.1:0-17532 GCA_027744095.1 Zhuqinia jingwanae
ATGAACTTGGCAGTAAGGGCACAACTTTTCATCCGCTTTATTAAGATAGCAAGTAATGAAACGATGACAATCAAAGGGATGGCGGTAATTTCCGTTTGGCTTTCCAGTGCAGTCATACCAATCGATTGGATCCTTATCCTGTTTTGTCTTTAAATCTGCTGAATGTTTGAAAGAATACCTTTAAAAATTAAATTTATATCTTTCCCTCCTATAAGATAGATACCTATAAATGTCAAACCCATTCAAACCGTGTGCCGGGGTTCTCGCCTTTATTTTCACATTTGACCTTGTCCGCGAAATTACATACGTCTAGACTGGGATCGTAAACTAAACGACCCTCAGGACAGTTCACAGAATCAACGTGACATTCAGCACACTCTCTTTCAGCAGCTGTATTACCAAAACAGGTAATGAAACGCGTGCATTTGGAAGGATGCACATAATTTCCCTCCTTCTTTCCCTTGCAGTCGTACCAATTGATTATCTGGCCTTCCCTGGTTGCACCTGTCAAATTGAAA
Source organism: Zhuqinia jingwanae (assembly GCA_027744095.1). NCBI lineage: Eukaryota > Metazoa > Arthropoda > Collembola > Entomobryomorpha > Paronellidae > Zhuqinia > Zhuqinia jingwanae. The sequence continues at coordinate 519 of JAHZNC010003281.1, forward strand.
TAATCTTTATTAATCACCTTGTTTCAAACTAAAAAAACTAAACTTTAATGATTTGGGAATATTTACCAGTTCTTCCTTCTGCCACAAGAGCGGACAACATCACGGCAGCGAAAATGTAAAGTGTATTCATTTTTTTCAAAAAAAGTTAGGACAAATTACAAAATGTAAAAGAATATTTTCTGTGGAATTGTAGTCGGTGATGTTTTCCAGTGGATGTGATTGGTCGTTCTGATGAATAAACATTCGTTTAAACCCTTCTTTATATACTGACAAATTTTTACTTTTTTTTCATGACACAATTTTTTGTGAACAATATTTGTCTGTCAACATAGTTTAAAAGACGTAAATAATTTATGATAAATTAAATATTATGGATGTTTTGGGGAACTCAGATCGAGTTCATCAAGTAAATCGTGTCCCATTAACCTAAAAATATCCTATCTCGAACAGATATGATGACATTATTTAATCAAGCGCTTGCATTCAAAATTCAGAATTGAACATTTTAAAACACAAAGATTAGAAACTGCATAAATTTATTTACTTATCCCAATACTTTCAAGGAATTACTTTGACAGTTTCATGATTTAATTATTTAATTTTTTTTGGATGGATGATGACGTTCACCCTCCTCACCTATTCTGACATACTGACATCAGTAATCATCACCATCCGTAGCCACATGAATCAAAAACAAGTTTATCAGTATATTCCATTGCAACGGAAAGGGATACCTCAGGCGCACACTGCTATATTCGCTGATAAAAAATGTCATTTCTACCCGCGTCAATTCTCGGAATTTAACAAATTGGAACTGGAGATTGTGGTTGATAGGTCAGTAAGTTTTTAATGCTGGATGTATGTGATTGTTTGTGCACCCCAATTCTTTGTAATGAATTGGAGCAGATTATTTATTGTTTGCGTTTGTTAAATTTATATAGCACAAGTGTTCTTGTACACTAGTTGACTTAACGTATCGTCAGTGTTATTCCACTTGAATATTACTCTCTGACCCGCGTTTTATAATTTTCACTCATTTCATTTATTATGTTGTTGATGAAGTTTAAAAAAGTCTTTATGGCACAGGATGTGCATTTAAAAACAACGTCATGAGTTTTTCTTGGTTCTACAAAGGATGTTAGTGTAGTATATATACACTTGCTGAATAAAATGATTTTTTCTCTCTATTTTACAGCCTTACTTTTGTGGCAAGAATACCGAGTTTTTAATTTATTTTTAAAATAATTTGATTTACATAAAATTATTAGACGAATTGAGCTCCATCTAACTTCCTTGTAAGTATTCGTTCTCGGATGATTTCTCTGTAAACGAATATAATTTTGACCAATTTAAAAAATATGGTCATGTCAAGAAAGGTAAAAACAAATGTTGTTGAGAAGGTAGCACGTAAAAGGTTACTGATAACAACATAAGAAACAAAAACCGGTTTAAAATACATACATACATACATGGTATTTCGTCATCTTTTCAGTCCAAATAATAAAATGATAAAATGATAACGATGATGTTGCCTGAGTTCTGCGCTGAGGATAACACGAAGAATTTTACCAAAAACGTTTATATCAAATAACATTTATTTATAGGTTTCAATCGTTTTCTTTTATTTGTGTTGTTCAAGAAGTTGTTTCATAAATTTCATTACAGCACATGATATGAGATTAAGAATATCCAGTGCTAGACATAAATGTTTATGCAAAAAATTATCCTCATTTTAATATATTTTTGCTCGCTCTATGGTTACTTTTGCCCTAAATGCACTTGTATTATATATTTAATATTTTATTCGTATAAACATGCACGTAGACTTAAGTTTAGGAAAGAAACCACACCACTGCATCCTGGAAGGAAGTTTATTCCACCACACGAGAGATTTCTCCATCCTTATGTCAAAATTTTTTTGTAAATAATAAGCAAACTCACATAACAAATGCCACGTATGATAGCTTTGGTATTTCGTCATCACTTTAGTTCAAATCATAAAAAAGTGATGACATGATGATGATGTTGGCTGAACAACAGTTCTGTTAAAGATTAAAAATCTTAAGAAAAATTTCACCCTACCAGCTTAAAAATTTAAGGGAATTATTATTTGTAGTAATTTTTATTCATTTTTAGTAATTTTGAACTGAAGTCATAATACAGAATTAAATTTTTATACAACCATAAAGACTCAAAGCATCATTAAGTTTTCTTGGTATTGAAATAGGTACTTAAACGTTATTCCACAACGACCGACTTTTCTGTAATTTAAAAAAATAAAACAAGTAGATAAATTAATGCATATTTTAAGTTTTATTGTATAAAAGTCTACGGAACTTACCGTTAAGCTACGAATTGTCATCATCATTTGCGACCAGTACGGCGACCTGAAGACCCACTAGTCAGACAACAAGTGTAAATATTTCCAGGTCCTCCTTGTGGATGGCGACAGTTTTTTGGTGACCCAAACTTTTTCTCATTTGAGTAGCATTTTGGCCAGTCACGAGGTCCCAAACATGTTGTACGCCTGCATCCTTGCGCTGGTGGGGATCCTTGTGCCTCCGATTCCCTTATGATAATAGCCATAACCACACATACTAAAAGAATGCAAAAAACTGGATATCTGCTCCCACCAACCATGTTGAGAACTAAAGAAAGAGAACTGATATAGTAGGTCTTGCCAAGGTATCAAATTCTAATCACGACAATCGAAATCCCAAAACAAGGTTTTACACAGGAATTTATTCTGATTTTTTCCTCCTAGATACTAACTGTCGGTCAGATTGGTACAAGCGATGCGATAATATTATCTGAACATTATTTTATCGCAATCAGATGTGTAATATTTCTTTTCAAACATATCACCATTTTAATGCAAGTAATAGTGTATATTTTTTCTCCCACGGGAAGTTTTCAAAACCTCAAATTATTTCTTGTACATGTGCCTATGCATGCATGTAGATATATCCGCTAATTGAAGATACTATATGACTTTCTATGTGAATCGAAATTTTTTCATGTTCGTTCATTTGAGATGATTCAAAATACGTTTGGGTATACAATTAAAAAAACATACACGTGTCAATAAATGTAAAACTTGAGGTTGCATAAACAGGAAATAACATATGAATTATTTTATTTAATAAAAACCCACATTCATCCGCTCTTTAGAGTTTTGGAATTTTTTTTTTACTTTTTGTACATGCGTCTAGTAAATTTACGTGACGCATCCGCTGCCTACTTACATATTTATTCTATCTAACTGGTAATGTCTATAATAAGGAACCAAAATATTATTATTTCAAATGATGACTTTGACATAACTTGGTTTCCGTTGGTAGTAAAATATTGTATTATTTTTAGCTTTTCATACCATTATTCCTTACCAGTAATTACTCACTATTCCACTCAATTCAAGGTCTTTTAGATTTTCAACGGATATTTAGTCATATATTCATTCTACATCTTTAATAAACGTAAAAGTGTCGGTACAGTACTTTTTAATGTACACAAAAAAGTAGGTATAGTACTTTTTAATGTACACAAAGGTGCCTTAATATAGTACTTTTTAAGGTACGTAAAAGTGTCAGTATAGTGCTTCTTTAACGTACACAAAAGTGTTGGTAGAGTACTTTTTTAATGTACACAAAAGTGTCGGTAGAGTACTTTTTAATGTACACAAAAGTATTGGTATGGTACTTTTTATTAAACAAAAAAGTGTCGGTACAGTACTTTTTAATGTACACAATAGTGTTGGTATAGTACTTTTTAATGTACATAAAAGTGTCAGTACAGTATAGAGTATATTTCAGGCCCGATCAGGTCAGTTAAGGTCAGGTCGACAGTCTGACCTGACCTGAGNTTAATGTACACATAAGTGTTGGTATAGTACCTTTTAATCGACACAAAAGTGTCAATACAGTACTTTTTATGTACATCGAACTGTCAGTATAGTATTTCTTTAATGTCCACAAAAGTGTTGGTATAGTACTTTTTAATGAACATAAAAGTGTCGGTACAGTACTTTTTAATGTACATAAAAGTGTCGGTACAGTACTTTTTAATGTACACAAAAGTGTCGGTACAGTAATTTTTAATGAACACAAAAGTGTTGGTATAGTACTTTTTTAATGTCCATGAAAGTGTTGGTATGGAACTTTTTTAACGAACGCAAAAGTATCGGTGCAGTACTTGTTTAATGAACACAAAAGTGTCGGTATGGTACTTCTGTAATGAACACAAAAGTGTCGGTATAGTATGTCTATAATGTTCATAAAAGTGTCGGTATATTACTTTTTTAACGAACACAAAAGTATCGGTATAGTACTTCTTTAATTAACGCAAAAGTTGTGAAATATTATGTCCTTAATTACCACAAAAGTGTCGATATAGTATGTCTTTAATGAAGACAAAAGTGTCGGTATAGTACTAACTTGGACTTGTTGCTCCAAAATACAATGCCCTGTGATTTGGAGCAACATGAAGTGTTTCTATTTATTGCTTGTATGACACTTGTGCCGGCAGCTTTTTGACTGGATGGATCCCTGAAGATCTTTTCTACTATTTTCCGATGGGGCTACTTGTAGCATCATTTAACATATATCTTCTTACGTACCTGGGTTTATGAATGGGATTCGTGAGATACCTTTTCCATGTCACCACAGTTTACACCAAGGAGCTTTATTTAGGGAAAGTCAAGTACAAAACACTGGCCCATCTTCGAACACAATTGAGAATTTTCGGCACACCTTTAGAGCATTGCAAGTGATTACCGCGAACGTCGTGTGTTTTGTGGGGCGATGTCTCCCCTATTTCCACTTGGTTTTCATAGCACTACATTTTGGGAGGATTTCTATTTATTTAGAATCGTAATGAGTTGTCATCGATGCTCAAGTGTGTGATATGCATTATCGGAATTGGCAGCTTTGTTTTCTGGCTGATTGTTTTACAGTCTGTAATCTTGGAAGAGAGCTCGTTGGGCAAGCAAAAAGGAAGCTAAAATAATGAGCAAGTTCAGGAAGTATTGCAAACTCATTCTGCTCCAAAACGGGAACATGCTGATGATTGCGAGGATAACGTAATTTAGATCCGTGAAGGGTAAAATTCGGGGAAAATACGGTCACTATTGACATTGACCAGTAAATTGGAAAATTAAAAAATGTACTATTTTTTCAGAATTAACTATAACTATAATATAGTAGCATAAATATAATTATATAGCATTAAGACATGAAATAGGCAGTAATGTCTCATCACACTTATTTATTGATCCACTTCCACAGTCCTTACTTCAATTAACTTTAAAATAAATTGGTTGGGTTTGCTCGGTTTGGATTTTGGTTACATTAATCCATTTTCTTTTTGGTGGAAAAGAAGAAATGAAATTAACCAATTTATTAAGTAATTTATTCCCGTGTGTAAATCAACCTTGTTGAAAACTAAATATTCAAAATTATTTAGTATGTACGTATTTCACAATCATAAAGTCCCCGCAATCAAATTTTCATACGAAAATTATGAAGACCGAAAACATTTTATGAAAAAGAAGTTTTAAAAGAATAAAGTTTACAAGGTGTAATTTTTTTTTTTTCTTCATAAAGACGTGAACCAGCTCTCTGGAATTTGCCATTTTTTCAAATTTTTCTGGCATTTTTTTTGTTAACAAAGGTTTTTACTTCTATGCTTTTAGCTTGCATTGCTAAAGTGGGATAAAAAGCTTGACCAATTTTTCCCCCGTTTCTTTTCCAAACATCACCCACGTCCACATATTCCGGTGGACTGCTACAACTACACTCTGCAACACAACTACCTACATTCATTTTGCTCCAAAATACACGTTTTTCCACCTCCTGCTGTCCACTTCCACCTCTTTTTTTGTTTTGTTTTTTGATCAATAAAAGTGTTCACCAGTGTCCGCGAAACAAATGAAAGAATTCCAATAGACATTTAGCAGCAGCAGCACAGCACACACGCAGCAGGAGGTACCCCACATATTACCACCGTTATTCCTAATTATATTTACCTACCTGTAATTTACTCGCATTTGTTCATGACCACAAAAAAAAAGAAATTATTGTGTCTGCAAACTTGCCATACACCACTCGTGTTGTTTTTTATTAGTATTTACCTATAAAACCCATAAACCTATGTTGGCATGCCAAAAATAATGATAGGCTTACATTTATTTTTATGCATAGGTACACAATCATCCTAAACTTTGAAGATGAATGATGATGGTGAAAGCAGTAAAGGGCTCGTGGTGCTGGTAGTGCCCATCCCGAAAATCAAGTAAACCACATGATTTTATATAAAAATATATCTGCAATGTTCATAAATAAATATTACAAACTAGGTACTACTATTTTTGGAACTTATTTTTTTAGCAAATAATTTTGTTAATTGCATTTGTTAACCTTTGCCAAGTAAGGTCCCGCCGTTTCGAGGTCAAAGTCAAATAATATTTAATTACATTACTTGCTCAAGAATGAATTTGCTTTCTTTTGTTAAATAAAAATTACATTAGCAGTTTTCTGTTAGCATTCCATTAAATTATGTTAACCTCTTGCATAGTGACCTCTGGAATAAAAGCTTTTGATATTGCAAAGTCAGAACCAAAAAAATGAATAAAAAAGGGAGGCATTCATTTTCATTCATTCCAACAATTTTTTTTAACGAATTTGTAAAAAAATATTAATGTATATATGCACGTGAAGAAGATTACACATAATGGGGGACACGTGGCTATAATTTATTACAAATCTTTTTACCATATTTGCCTTTTAAAAGGACGTCAATTGTGGTCAAAATTGCATTTAATTTAGGGTCTCAAAGACGTTACAGGATGACACCCAGGTAATGCGCTGCCGGAAGTTGAAACCAAAAAACAAATATCGTTATAACGGGATACCAAAGTAGCAAATTAAAAGACAACCATCAAATTAGAAAAAGTGTATAAAAAATAAAATAATTATAATTTCGATAATTTCCCATCATAATCGTAATTTGCTAGTCAAATAATTCTGCTGCTGTGATAATTAACCCAAACATGTTTTTACAAGAAATGAAAAGTACGGACGGATGAACCAGAAAATTGTATAAAGTAGGTTCGCTACTTAATAATAATAATAACAATAATCGGTTGTTAATTTAATTTTTTTTATGAAAAAAATATATAATGCATTAAAACCGCGCGTGGGTTGACAAGCCAAGTTTTTTTTCCTCCTCCATTTCTCTCTAATCATTCTGATCCCTACTTTGCACCACAATAACATTTCACCAGATACTTATTGTCCCAACTTGCTATTCATTCATGTGACAAGTTTTTTGTTTGTTTTCTTTTATGATGGCTAGTTTGACTCTGGCTATCACTCAACAAATAAAACCTTGATGCTTACTCAAAAATAATCCAAAAGTAATGCAAACACACACAACATTCCATTGAAAGCTTTTCACAATCAAAACCAGTCCTTCAAAAAAAACTTGTTACTACTTTTTTTCTTGTTTGTGTTGCTGCAATATCGATAAAATAACAAAAGTTTATTTGTCTTCTTCAGGAATTCTTACAATATCACAAGAGCTAACAGGACACAGACAGAGAAAGCTCACATGATACCAATCTTTTTTTGGGAGAAAGCCCTTTTGATCAGCGTGAAAATAAAAGGTGGACTTTAGTTGTGCTCTGGAATTTGTGTAGTGAACACATACTTTTATATTATTTGAAGTTATCTTTTCTTCACCAAAAACTCCCTCCCACGCACACTGTATACATATATTTTTGTATGGATCCTGGGAGCAGAAGAAATTCCAGTAGTTCCTCTGACCGTGATTCATGTAGCATTTACACACCCCCCCATTCTCATCAACCATCCCGTCCAATACTACTAACTTCCGCTTTGGTATCTGTTGTGGAATTACAAACTCAATATTTCCCGATTCAACCTCGAGGTAGATAAAAATATATATCGACAAATCAGCCAAGTTTCTAAGAAAAAAATGTGTGATCAATTTCATCAGGATTTCTTTCTTTCTCTCAGGAGCAACGGATATCCGTGATGAGGGAATCCCAATCCATTCTACACAAATGCCTTCAAGTGAAAGTGGCCCTGATGGTGGGGGTTTACCCCAACCGGGCAAACTAAAAGAACCCCGTGATCTATACAGCACAGCAACTTTACAGCATCCCCTAAAATGGCCTGTGGAATGCCAAGTAATTCCCGAAAAAATCCGACATGTGGATATCCCCCCAGAAAAATTGGAGCCTTTCTACAACTCCACAGGGAAGGAGCCCCAGCCCCAACCTCTGGGTGTGGAAATGGGCACAGTGGTTTATGACTATCAGCCAAGGTTAAGTGTTGACTATTTTTGTAGAGCGACTGTGGGAGGAAGTCAGGATTTGGATGAGTTTCCAGGAGGTGGGGTGGGAGGAGGTGCAGGAGTAGTAGAACATGGGAGTAGTCAACATGACTTGAAATTTGAAAGCCGTTTTGAATCTGGGAATCTTGCCAAAGCAATTAAAGTGACAAATACTTACTACGAGTTGTATTTACGACCGGATCTGTACACAGATCGACACGCACAATGGTTCTACTTTAGAATTCAAAATACCCGGGATAATCAGTTGTATCGGATCAGCATCGTCAATTTCAATAAGCCTGATAGCCTTTACAGATATGGGTTGAAGGTGCTCTTGTATTCGGAAAAGGAGGCGCTTTTAAATGGGATTGGGTGGTCTAGAGCAGGACAAAATATTGCTTATTTCAAAAACGACATTTCGTAAGTCAATAAAATTTACAACAACCTTCACAATTTGGTCCGGATAAATTTAAAAAATTATTTACTTTATTTTTTATACAGTCCCGACGAAAATGGTCCATATTACACGCTCACATTTAACCTCAAATTTCGCCATAATAATGACACCGTGTACCTGGCTCAGTGCTATCCATACACATACTCCACTCTTCAAACTTATCTTAAAAGTATTGAGGTCAGTTATTGTTATTACCGTATTACCACCACCACCATCATCATCCTAGCCTAGTTTTTTTTCCAACCACCTAATTAGCATAAATAAAAAATACATATCAAATCCAACCATAAAATGTCACAATAACTTTTCATTGTCATTTTTATTTGCAAAAAATAATATATTTCCAGGATGACGAGTACAAATCCCAACTGCTGACAATCAGACTCCTTTGCCGTTCTTTGGCTGGGAATAATGTGCACGTATTAACGGTGACATCCCCACCCCCTGCTTCCACTTCTTCTTCCACCTCCTCTTCTTCCGCTTCTTCAGTAATCAGCAGTCCTGGTGACAGTGGACACGTTAGTCAAAATTCTTCTACAGAAACGGAGCCAATAGAAAATAATCCGGCTATTAACAAGGTAAAAAATATATATCCCAATGACATATTTTATGAATGATCCCATACCAGCACGAGCACCAGCATTGAGCACACATGAAAAATTATACAATTCAAGCGAAATGACAAGCAATAAAAAATATCCTTGCCATGTCATGTCATTTTCTCATAATTCTCAGGTGTTCTCTACTTCCTTGTAAAAAAAGGAAAGCAGTTCATTATTCTTGCATATTTTTTGCTTTCACTTCCTCTTCATTTTGCTTCTTTTTGCGGTTTAATCAATAGATTGGTGGGTGGTAGTGGTTGTGGATGTAACGGCCTTGCACACACACATACAAAATTATTACACACTTAAATATTTTTTTATGGTTTATTGTGAATTTGGTTTTCTTATTGTCGCTTGTAATTTTTTCTGTGGAATGCGGAAGTTTAGTAATTTTTTTTGACAAATAATTTATTCTTATTTTCTTAGAAACCCGTCATTGTAATTTCCGCTCGGTAAAAAAATTAGTTAAAAACAAAACTAATATTCAAATAAAAAATCAGCGGATCTAAAAAAAATTTTAATTGCTGACATTTTATTTTATTTTGTAAATTTCAGTTTTCTTTTCAAAATTGCAAATTCAAAATTCAAAAAAATAAGGAAGGGACAGGAAGGATATTTGTGTGGACTTTGGGTGTGGTGAACAGGTAACCCAGTGTATTTTTAATTTCGGGTTTTAACAAAAAAAAGATATTTATTTTTTGATTAAAATTTTGTTGTTTGGTTGCCACAGTTACACACTGGAAATCTCACTGGGAGGCTCGACAATGCCCAGTCGTCAATTCACTCATTTCTCCACCGCCGACTATGAGGCTTGTGGACGTCATTTTTGTGAAACGCTGCTGGACTACTCTGACCCCAGTGCAGGGAAAGAATCTTTGAGGGATCGCATTCTTCAAAAGTTGATTGACGAAGGGAGCACGGCAGATGAGCCAAAGAATGTGCAGCTGAGTGACTACTCTAGTTTATCAAATAGTGAGACTGATGGGGAAGGGGATGAAGATGACGGGGATGAGTCTGGAAATAATGACGCCGGAGGAGATAAAAATAAATCACAAGGAGCTCATAACGTTGGTAATAATAGCAGTAGCAATAAAGGTCATGACGGCTCATCCGGAAAAGGTCAGCTGAAGCGACAATTGAGCATAAGGAAGCATCACCCAATTAGACAACACACCAACAAGTCTACTATTATTGTCCCAGTGATCACCCGAAAATCATCAAAGCTCCAACACACCTGATAACAGATCTCCACTTCCGGTTCACCGAGCATCTGTTGATTTTACAAAAATGATAACCAAACAGAGAAAATTGGAGGAACCAATTTTGTTACAGGCTCAAGTTGCACATCCACCGCCTCCCCCTCCACCTCCTTCGATGATGGATGGAGAGGAATCTCTTCCGGATCACTGCTCAGCCTCCTTCAAAAGACTTACTAAATTTAGGAGGAAATCCCGGAAAATGGGTGGAGTTACTATGGAAACTCTTTTCCATCAGCAGCAGATGCAACAAGCGACCGCCAAATGCACAACAATCTTATTTGATGACCCGTTCAAGCCTCCTGGAACACCGCCTAGGCGTCTTCCAAAGCACCATAGTTATCATCATCATCAGCACAGCAACAAAAAGGGTGAGCCAATGATTAGCATGGAAACAAGCCACATAAATGGACAGCAGCAGCAGCAATTGGACTGGTTATCAGGAACAGAAGACGAGTGCGATCCATATGACAGACCTGCACGAGCACCAACAATAAAAATAACAGATTGTTGTAATCAAGAAAGCGGGGTGGATGGGGATGGAGGCGATGACTTGAACGGTGTTACGGGAGATTTGAGAAGAATGAAGTTGTCCAGTTCGGATTCCGAATCCCAGATTGTAAATCAGGACAGCATTCCACAATTTTCTCCTTTCACTCCAACTCTACCTGTTGGAAAGGCTTATCTTCACCAGACATTTTATCCGGTGGGGGTGCCAGTAGCTGAAAAGGAAAAGTCACCAAAACGAGTAAGAGGTGTGGGTGGACGTCAGAAAATGACGAATTCCTTGTCTGACACCATGATATCTTCAACTGGAGGAGTTGGCACAAGTGGTTCTATTTCTCAACAGCAGCAGTCAAAATCTTCAATGCCGTCGTCAAGAAGAAGTAGCATAAGCTATTTGGTGAGTGGAGGAGGGAACACCATAGCCCGATGTGGTAGCAGGTTTCAAGCCACCGGAAGTACCATGTTTGGAAGTGGACGTCAACTGGAATCTTCCGGAGATGTCCAAAGAAGAAGAGTGAGCTGGACAGGAACACTAACTGTAAGTGTCCCAAATGTTCCCTCAGGTGCTGGTGCTCCAGGATTTCCCCGTAGTCCTCAACCAACAAATCATCATCATCATCACCATCAAAGGAAAAAGTCTTTTAGAAAAAGCAAGTCTTTGAATGACACTATGAAAACGGATGACAACTTTCACGACAACTCGTCTCCCGGCTCAGTATCTTTGGATAAAATACCTGGTATTATTGTGGCTTCAACGACATCGCCATCGGTAGCTGCAGTGGGTGGCGGTGGTTTAATGACAAGGTCATCCAAATGGACTTCAAGTTGTGCTGGTAGGCTATTTCACCGAAATGGTGGTGGTACTGGGGGCGGTGGAGGTCAGAGTTTCATTGGAACATCACCATCGTCTACAATGATGAACCAGCAGCAGCAACAAAGTAAAGTAAAGAAACGGGGTAAATTGAAACGTAGCAAACACAAGTAGTAAAAATGGCATGAATTTTTTATTACATCCGACAAAAAAAATAGCTGTAAATTAGTTTATTGTTAGCAATAATAAAAAATTAAGGTGAAAATTTGTACGGGAAATAATAAAAAAGAAATATTTGTAAAGGTTAGCAAAACAAAATACATAAGACGTTCATGATTTTGATTTTTTATTGGCATTGCAATTTTTTTTGGAGGAAAAATGGTACCAGCTTCACACATACACGTCGGCAGTGAAAGTGGTGGTATTGTACGCATCATAAACACATTAAACATTGTGCTCAGTCTCATCGTGTTTTTGAAAAAAAAAGATTTTTTTTTAAATTGATCAAACAGCTTTCATCAATATTTTGAACAAAAGTCAGTGTTAAACCGTACTTTGAGTGTCCATCATGCGTCATGGTAGTAATGTACGTCAGTCAGTCAAAAAAAACATAATAAAATGCAATTAAAGTGCATAAAAATTAAGAAAAGCAATTTTCAAGCACAAAATAGCAATACATATTATTTCGCTCTAAAAATAGCAACTTTTTTCTTTTATTTAATCAAATATTTCAATGGTTAAAGTGGGTAGGTTATGGGAAATCCTGCGGAGTTTTGTTCATTTTTTTGGGGCTGAGTACTACCAAGTCAGGCGGTCATAAACAAACCATTGTTGTATTTGAATACAAAAAAAATTGCTAAAAATAAAATAGTAAAAATAATAATAATATATGACGCATGCACTTTATATTTTATTGAACGAACACATTATTTTTGTGGTCAAGACCAAGAGGAGGACTACCAAGAGCGAAATAATTTTCTTTTTCACAAGCAAATAAATGTAATTAAAGGGGTGTTAGTGATATGGTGGTTGCTCCCGCTTTGATCTATATAGTGTGTTGTTGTGTCTCGAGGCATACTACTCTCTGATCTAATCTTGTTTTGTGCGTTCCGCACTACCATATATTTTGGAGGAATTGAATGGGAGCCTAACAACAATATTGATTAAACTTGAAAGAAAACAAAAGCAATAATAAAAGGAACAAGAGGTATGTACATATCTCCTTTTCCTTCACATGAAGTCTATTGAATGCCATGGGAATTGACAACATGACAGGATAATGATGGTTGGTGCTTTTGTAACTGCTGGAATAGTAAGCATTGTATTTCTGATATCTTTTAATGGAAACGTGCAAACTAAATATATATATCACAGCCAAACCAGGTATCTGATTGTGAGCTAAATGGACATATTAGCAATAAAAGTTTGTTGTTTGTGCATATGATCTTCACAGGATATGTGCAGTGGTTGCATAATAATAACCAGGAATTTCAGGGGGAAACTTGCGAGAAAGCAAACACAAGTAAATTAAATAGGTATTTTTGTCTTTTGTTTATGTTGATTGCTGCTGTCAACCCAAAAAAAAACCGCAAGGCCATCATCATCACTCACTGGAGAAATGGGTTCTCTGCAGTGTCCATGATGCAATCTTTTTAGCTAAAAAAATGAGATAAATATGACGTATGCACAATACAAACATTCAATTTATTTACAACTTAGTTTCTTTCTGAAGGCCTACATAAAATATTAAGCTCTCATTGTACTTGGTCGACCAATACAACAAAAAAACCATAGTATTGTGGTGGCTACTAGTGGTTTCACCACTACATATTGTACAATTTACAATACCCACAAACGTTAACCTTTTTTAAATGGGATTAAAAAAATATTCCAGTACAGTTTGGTTTGGGTTAATCCATGCCATCTAATGCCATATTTCTTGCGGAGCTTATACTATTTCAATGTTAAAAAATATAATACACAAAAAAAGATATCATATTACTTTTCTGTGACTAATGAAAAGTTACAAAGAAATTGTAATCACAGTTTATATACCCAAAACACACATACAGCATATTTATAACTTATGATAAAGATATGATACAAGTTTCTTCTTTTTTTCAATTTAAGTATTTGAAGTGAGGTATTTAGGTATACTTACTCTGCAGTACTGGTATATCTTTTATTTTTTAAGTGTATTTTTTTAAAATGTTAAATGAAACTGCGTGGAAAAACCACAACACTAACCACATAAACTTGTATTACGTCAGAAGAAGCAAAATAACACATTTATCATTTTTTTTTAAATCATTTGTATGGCTAACACGAAAAAAAACCTTCATTTAATACATTCAACAAATTTAAATAAATACAAACGTTATAATTATATCATTCACTAATTTCAAGCACACAATTTAGAACGCACAACTTCAACATTTCATTATTTTTTAATAACCGAAGCGAAAAATGTGTTTTAAAATATTTATTTCCTTTTTGTTTCCCACGTTTCTGACAACCTACATCCAGATTTGTGGCGCCCAACCCCCAGACATTGTTTCACTCTACAAGGAACCATCTTACCAAACAGGTAAAAGTCGTAAAGATAAAAAAAACTAACTTAAATGGACAATTATTTTTTAACAAAAAATATACTTTTAATTGTCCATTATTTTTTTGTGATACAGTTCCAATAACAGTTTTTAACATCACTCATGTTGTGAGCGCGGATCGGAATGTGTCGATATCCAGATGCACAAATTTGCCATTTCGTTGGACGGAAGCGGTATCCTCCATAAATACTCGGGGCAACTGTGCAGCCCTATTTGATGACCGATCCTGCAAAGGAAATTTTATTGAGGTCACGCCCACATCCCCCTCTCATGATCGCTTGGATCATTGGCAGTTTGATAACAAGGTTGTGTCAGTGGGACCCTGCCGGCATGAATGTGATCCCGAAGTGACCGGAGACCTATCAGATGCACCATTTGAAGTTGAAATATTTAGCAACATAAATTTTAATGGTGAAAATAACACTATTGTCGTAAATGGGTGCACTCAAATACCGCCACATCTTTGGACCTATACATTGTCAATAAAGGCACAAGGACACTGTGTCCAGCTCTACAACAATTCAGACTGCAGCTCAAAGTTGGGAGAGAATGTGGAATTGCGGAGGGGAACACCCTTTCATAACGATCTTGAGAAANAATGTGGAATTGCGGAGGGGAACACCCTTTCATAACGATCTTGAGAAATGGGGAATGGAAGAGGTGTTATCCATAAGTCATTGCGGCTATAAATGTAGCGACGCAAGTCTGTCATCTCAAAAACCTGGAAAGGGTCAAGTGATTTTGTTTGATGAAACTTATTTACGAGGTAGTTTTTTAAACCAAGTTACCACATTCTATTTTTTAAATACAAAAAATATAAAAGCAATTTAATTTTTTTTTAAATTGTTTAGGAAAATCAATGAACATAACGACAAATGATTCCATTTGCCATGACTACGTGCCAACAACCAGGTCCATTCAAACTGGTAGTGATACTTGTGTTACAGTCTTCAACAAAAGAAGGATGTAAAGGAAATTCGCTAAATGTCACAAAGTCAGAATGGGACTTGACAAAGACTGAAAATAGGTTTAATGTAAAATCCATAAGATCCTGTGAGAATAAAGAAACTATTGAAAAGGTGGATTTACAAATCTCAAACACCACCACAACTGTTACCGTGTCTACGGAAATCCCTTCAAGCACTTCAGTTCTGACGACGACAACAACTACAACACCGCCAACAACAACACCACTCCCAGTACCAACAACACCACTCCCAGTACCAACAACAACACCGCCAACAACAACACCACTCCCAGTACCAACAACAACACCACTCCCAACCACCAACAACAACAACAACAGAGGTAACAACTGATGTTAGCACCGATGACATGGTAACGAATCCACCAGAAGCTCCACCCACCACTACCTCTACCACAACTACTGGTATGCCAGAGTTTATAAGCCCAGCTTCAAAGTCGTCAAATAATGAGAACGAAAATCACGCAAGTGGCTATTCCACATTGATTGCTATTTGTGTAATTGCTTTTGTAATTGGTGGTGGACTAATTGTGGGCAAATGCTACCCTTGCTGCAAGCACAATATCCTACATTGTTTTGGAAGTATACGAAAACGATTTCTCTACCGGGATTTTTATCGGGGCGGGCATTCTGGTGGGGATGTTCACTGGAAAAGATCATTGATCGACAATGAACAAGAAGCAGGAGACGAATATTGAATACTTTCTATTTAGTATTTCCGAGGATTGGAAATGTACTTTTGTATTTGGGACAATAACAAATAATTTTTTTTTGTCGGGAACAAATTCAATGTTGATTGTATTGTCCTATTCAATGTACTTTTAATTTAATGTTTCAATTGTGAGGTTATGTGGGGGTTGAGTTTTATGCTCAAGTTATATGCCCTATAACAACACAAAAGCTTCAGAGGTGCGAGAGCGGCTCTGAAGGTGCAGGTATCTTTTTAGTTTTAATGTGCAATATGGTGCTGATTATGATAAATAAATAGCACAGAAACCCAACGCAATTAAGTTTGCATAGGGATAAAGTACCGCAAAGGTAGAAAATATATGTGAGGTGGAATATGAAAATATTCCCGTCAGTTTGGAAGCTGGGAACGTCGCCAAAGCGGAAATCTCAGCTCCAAGAAATTAACCTAATGCTTCCTGGAAAATCTCAGGTTGCGGAGAGAACTGCAAAGTTCAAAAACAAAAATAACACTGAAGCCTCCCTCGTCTTCTCGGTGCTTTTATATATGGCACCGGAATCTCAAGACAAAGAAATAGAGTGGTCATTCATTGTCATTTGTTCATGACAATGAGTACATTTTTGGTGGAAGACGGAGTTTACGCTTTTCTGCATACTCCCATTTCCACATATGTATATTAGCTACTGACTGGTGCATTATGGTATTTTCATACCAGTCAAAATAAGAAGAGTCCTCACAACTATGAAG
>JAHZNC010003282.1:0-40391 GCA_027744095.1 Zhuqinia jingwanae
ACGTGGTCAACTTTGATGAGTCCAATATCAAAAGAGATGGCAGAGGAGAAACTGTTACAGGGAGCATATTCAGAGAAATCATGGAAGACTTCAGTAAAGCCATTAATGAAATGGAGGGAGGCAGCTTTGATACCCAAGGAATTTTTAGACGCTATCGGATTTTCTCCAAGCCAAATCTGGGGGAGCAGAAGGAGGTCATCAAAGTTGGACTTCAGGTTTACGCAGATTTCTGGAAAAGGTATGAGAAAAGCAATGAATTTCTTGAAGAGAGGGCTCTCCAAGATATTCATAGTAAGGCAAAGATAAAGGCAAT
Source organism: Zhuqinia jingwanae (assembly GCA_027744095.1). Taxonomy (NCBI): domain Eukaryota; kingdom Metazoa; phylum Arthropoda; class Collembola; order Entomobryomorpha; family Paronellidae; genus Zhuqinia; species Zhuqinia jingwanae. Next base: position 314 of record JAHZNC010003282.1, read on the forward strand.
CACAGCTTTTGAAAACGCAGTTTGTTCAAACAATGAAGATGATGACGACGAGCAAGACAATTCGGACGACGACGACGACAATGATGCCGACCTAAGGCCAAAAGTGGACTCGAGCGTGAAAAGATTGCTGAACAGCAAGATTTCCAAAAAATTCGAGGAAGTCAAGAAATGGAATGAAAAGAAGCGCAAGAATTTTATGGAGCAATGCCAGATGGACTTTTTCAAGCAATATCTGGAATTCTTAGAAGCAACTTTTCCACAAGGAGGACGAGTACCGTCCGAAAAATTGTTTCGCCGGGATTCAAAGGAAACTAAAGCAAATTTAACTTCCGAGTTTGCAGATAAAATCGGGGCCAATGTGGATCGAGATTGTATGAGTGATGAGCAGGAGAAGGCGATGGATGCTCTGATGGACAAATTGGCAGAAGAAGAAAATAAATATTACAAAAAGTTGTTTGGGAATGAATTCAGAGATGAAACTAATGAAGATGTTGTTGGTGGGTTGAAAAAACGGGAGAGTTTCTCTTCTAAAAATACAAACATGTTATTGGCGGGAAAATCAGGTAAAAAAGACGCATTTACAGGGTCAGGGGTGAAATCAATAGATGAGAGAAGCTTCCGGAAAGCTCGCTCACGCTTCGAGGAGAGTTTGTCTGAAGATGACGATTTGGATAGCCATAAAGTCAATGTAGCAGGAAAACTTACCAAATATTTTGAGAGCTCCCAAGACAAGGAAGACGAGCCTAAATTTACAAGTTTTCGAAAAAGTCGAGAGGCGTTTGAAGATACAACTGCTGACGAACCTAAACGGTTTTCGGGAGGATACTTGAGAACCGTGGAAGAGGATAAAAGTATTCATAGAGGCCATGGGAAAGTGGTTGATGAGTTTGTTCGTTCATCCAGGTTGGTCAGGCGTTGATTATTTGACTGTGATTATTATCACATTTCATGTGAGATTGCTATAAATCACTTTACATTAAATAAAAAATAATAAAGTATCAATAATTTTTTTTGGAGAAATAAATTAAAGTAAGAATCTTAACAAAAGCAAAAGTATGATTAGCATTTCCAAAAATATATAATGTTTATCATAATTTTGCAAAATATGCAATGCGAATACAATTTATAACTTATGTATTAATGCAGATTTACCAGTTTCCTTTCTTTTTGGTTTTATAAATGAAGTTAGCGGTGATTAGAAATTAATTCGTATCTTTTGGTGCTTAAATTTATTTACCAAAATTGATTTGTATATAATAAATAATAATTGAAATTGAAAACACTAAAATTAAAGGACTGAAAAGTAAATGATGGAATTTGGAGTACGTAATCATATTTATGAAATCCATCATCACACATCCTTTAATCCCTACAAACTTTACTTGCTAATTAATTGTGTGGACTAATTCATGAGACCAAATAAATGCATAAATAAATATACTGACAATATTGCCCAAAACTGGAAAAATAGCATACGAGTCATGTAATATGTAATACAAATACATTTAACATGTTTGGTGTATCATCCATCAAAAGCCAAACGAGACTAAGCTTGTTTTACTATGCACCGAGTTTTTCGTTTCATTAAAATGTCAAAATGCATGATTATTTCACGATCCTAAAATTATGTCACCAAGTATATCTGTGTATATCTACTTAACTATCCACAAATCTACACAAACTTAATGAAGCAGGATCACGTCATAATGTTAATTTGTCATCCAATGACTTCTTTAGATGCATTTATTTATCATGAAAATATGAAAGACGAGAAATAATTTTAGCATGCACGGTTCGGAATTGCAAGTCCATTTTAAAGTTTAATGTTGATTATCATGTGATAAAATATTAAATGAAATGATAAGTTGCATATCAAAGTATTTTTTCCCTTTACTTCAATTACAGGTATAAATTCAAGCTATTATATTTTCCCCTGCAACGATTACAATTAGCCCAGGAGTTTGTTTTTTAATTCTTTATTTTTCTTAAGATTATCTCATTACTAATTACATTTCACACTTAAAAACAATAACCATAAAAATTGTTTAAAAAAATCACTTTTAGTTTTTAACTTCGCATTTGGAACAAACCATTCCGTCATCATGAGCTCTTCCTTTAAGCAATTTCAGTGCATCATCGATTTCGATAAATGCATCTTTGCGCTTGAGACGCAACTCGTCTCTTCCAAAGATATCGATCCCATCCAGATCGGTTTGTAGTTTACTGCAATGACCTTCCAATGTACGGTAAGGCTTAGTGAAATGCTTACCAGGATTTTGGAACGTTTCTATTTCCTTTCTAAGATTTGAGATTTCCACCATTTTCCCGTCCAGATACAAGGTACACAAATCTGGAAAAGAATATGGAATTGTGGAAATGTTTCAAAATACAGAATCAAATTGAAATTATGTATGAAAATTAAAACATGAAGAACTTTTCTTTCTTTACCTTTTCTATTTTTCTTTGGTGTTTTTAAGTCATTGTAAATTTTGCTTTTACGGATTTCCTCAAATTTGTCTTCAAACATTTGTAACACTTCCTTTGTTCGTTTTTCTTTTAATTGTTCGAGCCTTTCTTCCTTGGAACCCACCATTTTATAAATTTATAAATAAATGCTATCCAATTTGAATAAAATACGACTGTACAAACTTGAGCGGAGCGTATTCAGGATACAGTTGTAACTTGATTGAATTGATGGAAGACAATGAAACATCATTTCACCTGCACAGCACACACGATTATTAATTAAGCATGCTTCCCATTACCAAAGAGCAATGTCAATGACAGAGAAGAGTAAACAATATTTCATAGCGTAATGTTGTATTATTGCTGATGAGGCGATTTGTACATTCATGATATGATATTATGTGCATCTATCTACTGATATCAAACACAGTTCATCGCCTCCTCAATAAGCAATAAAAAGCGTTGTGATGTGTTGGGTTTGTAAAATAATAAATTGATAAGCTTATTCTGATGAACTGAAAACTGAACTTGTATTGAATGAAAATAGCATTCACCTTTGAAGCGCAGACAATTGAGCATTACAAATGACCGCTTGAGCTGTATTATGCAACAAAAAACTCATTTCCCCCTTCGTCCTTTTCATGGTAACCCTGTAGATCAAATAAGTATGTATGCAGTTTTAATCTGAAAGTGTGGACAACAATTGACAATGCCACCTGGAAATGTGAAAAATGGTTTTGTTGAATTATTTTATTTTGAATTATTTTTCCCTTTCACAATTGTTCTTATAGTTAGATATAACAATAAATTATGTACTATAACATGAAAAAGTTGGCAGAGTAACTTAAATTGTGGTGTATCCGCAACATTTTACTATAAATGGGAAACATAATTACTACTGTTATTACATTAATATTTTACAAATATTTTCTTTATTTTACCAATAATTATATCAATCATCATCATGATATATGAATTGTGTAAATTGAATTTTCATATTTGGATGGGCTGCTTTAAAAGATGGGCTGCTATACCTAGATGCAAGGTTAATCATTATTACAAGTGGGCATAATATCTTCAAGACAAACAATATTCGTATTTTACACCTTATCCATAACATCCCCATAAGTAATCAATGCTCTAAATGTACTCCTGCTCACAGTTCGGTAAAACTTAAGGAAGGAGACCGGCTGAATATAATATCTCTTCCCATCACCTACACTAAAAGGTGTACATGCAAGTTTAACCCTTCGCATGTATTTCCTGTCAATGGAATACTTCCAGAAGTCCACCTTGCCCCAACTTTTTATAGTCTGTTCACTCCACATATATTGTATCCCAGCCATTGTTAAAAACATGCCCCACCCTATAAATAAAAATGCCATAACAAACCCCAGGAACGCTTTCATAAATAGGTCTAAACTAGACCACTGATAAGTAAGAGTAACAACCGCAAACAAAATTAGAGCAATTATAAAAGATTGAATATACAAGATCGAAAATCCCAAGGAAAGATTGATAACCTTCATTAAAATTTGTACTGCTCTCCAAAGTATGACAAGGTTTCTTGGGTTGCTTCTTAAAGTTGAACATGTCTTGTATTTGTGCATTGGTAATCCTACTCGCATTTCATTTTTAATTAGAGGGAGCAAATATCCAAAAGCCATGATGGAATTGTAACATATAAAACCCACAACTGAGCCAAGCCCTAAAGCAAAAAATGCCTGCCAACTGCTTGCAATGAGATAAACTGGCCAGGTGACCAGTCGGGCTTCTATGTTAAACAGTAGATATGGTCCTGCTCTTGGGCGAATGTACGAGTCAACAGCAATAAATCCACTTGCCACCATGCAGCACAAGTGCACAGAGATCATTATGAACTCCAAGATCCGGTTGTACATTTTGTCCTGACCAAAGTCATATTTCGACATGTACCTTTCTACAATATCAGGCAACAGCTTGTAAAGACCATTTAAACACTGGCAAAATTGAAGGGGTTTAAATGATACGCAGCCCAGTAGTATACTGGCAATACAACAAATAAGGTACATTATGACCAAAAAATTAAATCTTCTTATTTGTCCTGTTATGTACAATGTCCAAAGGTGAGTGGGTAAAACGATCAGGACATAGGCAAGCCACCAAAGCCAAATGTGGATTACTCGATACTGACCCCAGAAGTGAACGCGTAGTTTTCCATGGGTTCGGTCCATGTTGAACGGACTCACCCAAAAGTAACCCATAAAACTGAGAATCCGTAGATATGTTTTTGCCATTAAATCCGTATACATGGTTACTAGTTATCTTTGTCACAACTTGTAAAAGGCACAACTGACTGTGTATGCGTACCAATTTCAAGTGACGATATCCAGGGCTCGGGTTTGTATATTATAGCTCCATATTTTTTCTTCTTTCGGCTATCTTTGTTGAGTTACACAACAATTTAATTTGTAACTTGAAACTACTTTAAAGTATCGGTGAGGGTATAATTACGTTCCATAATATATGTTGTATGTGTGTATTTTTTTTTAATGCAGCATTTACCAAGTCAAATGGTTAGAAAGTCTTATGATTTTAAGTTAAAATTGCATAATTCCATGTAAAAGTTTTTTCAAAGGGATTGGCTATGAGTTTAAAAGTTTATTGTCATTTAATAACTTTAATTCAAAATAGACGGTCTAACATTTTGATAAAAAATTGCTTATCAGCAAAGTTTTTCTACTCTACTATTACTTGTTTTGGCTTTGTTGTCGACAAATTTAAATGAAATTATACGCACACGAATCATTTAATATTATTCTAGGGAAATTGGAGTAATAACTATGTCTGGTATTTTGTTTTGACAGTTTGAAATAATGATTGATTACACCTTGATTTTTTTAGCCATATTTTGTAGACATAAGAAATCGCATGCATGTACAACGATTATCCATAATCTATACCAATTGGGTTACAAAGTAAATTGCACAACATACAATATAGCTGAAAATGCCGACGACAAGCTTTTCACCTACACAAAATTTTCAACCAGACCAATTTGACACTGTTATGAAGTACAACTGTAATTCGGGTAAAAATCTATTAAATTTAATAATACAATTTTTGAACATGCTTTTTCAAAAACATTTATTAGTCTTTCTTTTCTCAAACCATTCAGATATCTGTACAACGCGCACACAATTTTTTAATCCATCGGAGTATTTGAATGCAATATGTTAAACTGTTTTATCCAAATTGTAGGTTTGACTATAATTGTCGTAAAATGATTTAATTCATACTTTCATGTTTTCAGGCTTATTCATGGAATGGACAGACTTACTAATGTATTTTTTAATGCTTTGAGGGCTCCAGCATGTTGTCAAAATTATATTTCGAATGCAACCAAAAAAGCATTTTTTTGACAACCAATATTAAATATGTAATGCTATAATCATTTACCATGTTATATTTTTGTATGGTTTTAAACTTAGCATTGAAAACTTGCCATAATAAACAAAAGTGGTTTATGTAACCCTTTACAGTATTATTCCTATGCCTGTAACTCTGCTCAATTTAAAAGTTATAGGAAGATGGGTCACAGTTGAAAATATAATCAAACAATTTATTCAGATAAGCCAAGTTTGTACAGATTGATCATAAAATTACTAATAAACAAAAGTACCAGAAATAAATTGTTTTAATTCGTATAACATGTTCATGTAATTACATTTCATAGAAGGCGAAAACTATTTTGAAATAGTTAAACACAAGCTCAAAATTAAATATAAAGAATGATTGTGGCTTGTATTTACACTGATTTAAACCCCTTTCTAAATGCATTTTAAATGTAATATAAAATATACGATTAAAGTAGTACATGTTTGAAAATATATTTTAAAAAGTTATCATTTATTTCTTTGTCAAATTAATTAAAAAATGAGAATCCTAAAGTTGCAACTAAAACTCCATATTTTAGTTGGCGACATTCAGTGACATCCCATATTCAGAGGTGCTCGAGGGCAAAGTACAGGTTTCCCGCCATTACAGCAACATTGGCCTTCAGTGCATCCCTCACCCGCCTCAATGCACTTAGCGTTGTAGGCACAAGCATTTGGCGATGGCCATCCAGTTTCTTCGCGGTAGGCAGACATCTGGTCATTAATTTGCTACATCAAATTTAAAAAAGAAGGGATGTTAAGATTCAATATGAATTTGATTGTATATTGCATGAACGATTTCTTTCATCAATCACCAACACAGAAAAGTTGGGTCAATTAAATACATAGAATGCTTTTAAAATGGAATATAAATTTTACCTCAATATTATTGTTGGCTTGGGCGCATGCATCAAATATTGACAACAAACCAACCAGAATGAAAACGAAGGCTGCCACAAACCTGGAATTGCACGTTATTAGCACCATCGTGTTGCTGAACACAAACCAACTTTCAGAAGAAGAAATTACTGAAATTACTTGGTTTCCTGTTGATAAGGTACTAAATGCAGGTGAATATTTATAAAAAAAAAAAAAAAAACTGGATGATTGTTTACGTTCACAGTCATTACCAGAGAGAAGCGTGTTCAGGAGAAGATTGGTGTAGAATACCAAGCTAATAGTTATTTCTTCTACTTATATACCCCTTGCAACATTATAAATAAATTTACAAGGAAATTCGGTTTCACATACGTTATTTTTATATTGGATATACGTGAAGAATTTTGAATAATCATGTATTTATATATAAATACTGAAATATACCCTGAGGTCCAAGGGTAATTTATATGCATTACAGGTTATTTTTTTGCATTTGGGACTGGCACCAATTGAGTAAAGAATTCGGGTACCTGTTTCATATTGCTAACATAAAGGTTAAAGGTAAATTTTACATACCTGTGTATATGCTTTTCACTACACCTCGTAAGCAGCTTAAGTACCTACCTACATGTGATTCCGACATTTCCTTTAACGTAGTGAACAGCATAGCTTGTTTTCTGTTTAAAGATAATCCTTAATTCTTACAATACATTAATAGAACAATTTTTAAAGGGATTAAACCAGTAATATCCAAAGGTATAAGGATGATCTGAAATGAAAGTGACATACTTATATATCAACATGGGAAAAATACATGGGCTTAATTGTGTGTTGTATTCTATGTGACAAAAAAGGTAGGAAGTAACAATAAGAAAGTTTTCATAAAAAGTCATTTATTGTAGTTTTTAGGGTTCGATCTTCATTTCTTTTAAATGATGATTTGTTTTAGTAGCTCTACGTAAAATTTGCGTCTTTTTAAAAGAAACATTTCTCATCTACATGGTAAGGGGAAAGAACAAAATTTACCCCATCTCAAGTATACGCTAGTGGTCAGGACAGGATGGCGATGTCAATACCATAACCAATGAGTTTGTGACTATGTGACATCTTCGCTTTTCGTATGACTTTACAACAAGAAGAGGGATCCCAGAAAATGTAACCAGCATAGCCCCTAGTATACTAGTTCCATACTTGGTTATGTAATTTTGATGTTAATTTTTATTATACTTGGGGCAGCCATAGTCTACCTGCTTTACCGGATGAAACCCGATCAATTCTAAAGTCCGTCTTTCTGATGCAATTTAATGGATAATATTTATTTTCCCAGTTACCAAAAAAAAACTTATTTTTTTCACTCTTTAAAAACTTTTTAAAAGCCGCATTCATTTTTATTTAAATGAAATATTTCTTGACACATCCTAAATTTAAAAATTTACTTTATTTTAAAAAAGTTGATAAAGGAAATTAGTCTACGAGATATAAACATGCTTGCAATTTGTTTTGTCTGTCGTTTGTTGAAGTGAATAACGACGACGTTCGTATTTGGCGTGTACGTAATGGCAATGGCATTGTGTGCAGTAATGGTTTCTGGATTTTCAGATCACATTGTTGTTGTGATTTTATTAGTTGTACAAATGTGAAATTAAGATTTTGTAGTAAAATTGTTGTTTACATACAAGCCTTTCAACTAAAATGTATTTTAAACATTATAATCATAAATATTTACAGTATTTACTGTTTTATATTTGATTAGTAAATCTGTAATATATAATACACAATTACTATAGAACAACAAGAAAGGTATCATTCGAAAATTTTGTACAAAAAGGCGCAAATTTGCTGTTCAACTTTGAAAAACTTGCACACAAATTAGCAGTATCATGTTTACTTTTAATTTGTGACATTATTATTTATTTGGTAATTTTTAAACATGCTTATTACTAGTTTAAAAATAAAGAATATGGACATCCCATTATTTTTGTGTTAATTTGGGCCAAACTGGAATTGATGTATTATCCCTTCGTATTCCATTTCCGTTTCTTGTGATAATATCATTATTATTTAATGCAGCCAGTTGCAAAGGTACACCTCCAGTAATGTCTTCAGAACTAAAACCGGTACTGGGCTCAGTAGCTTGAGCACAACTCACTCCCACAGCAACTCTCAAACTCCCATCTTTTTTGCCGACGTAGCACTGTTCCAGGCCGTGTATTGGCATTCGGTTCATTGGGAACGCGATAATTTCCGCCGAGTTGAGTATAGAAATCGAAGGAATCTTCCATTTTAGTGGTGGCAGGGATTTTCCAGTTTGACTGGTGATACAAAACTGAACTTCCACGTTTGTATGAGATATAATGGGACTTTCTCTATGAGTCATGTTGAAACAAGTCCATGACAGGCTTTTGTCCTCATCATTGAGAAAAGTTAGTATCATCAGGTGGGCTCCTTCTGAACATAAAATTACTGGGGCCCAAACAGCATCCGTTTTCATTCCATCAGTAATGCACTTCAAACTGTCCATTTTAATGGCGACGCCACTTCCATGCACAATGATTGCTTTATGGTGTAGCTGGAAATGTTCCACGGCAGACTTGGAGTTCATAGCGTTTGACCAATAGTCACATTGATATCCAAGCTGTTTGCAGAGCTGGACAGACTTTCCGCTACATATGTATTTTTTTAAAGTTTACAATTATTTTAGTCGCCTTTGTAAGGAATAATGTAATAAAGATTATAATCACATTTTACTTACTTGTACACACAGTTCATGGCATGCTCCTTCAGTTCCTTTCATTGAAATCATTTCTTTGCAAGCCCCAATCCTTTTGTACGGACATGGAACCAACATGGAATCCAGAAGAGACTCCAGCGACCGTACACGAATCAATTCGCCGTCCACCATGAATGGGATTCTGCACTGAGGACAGGCCACCACACTCCTGGACAGACATTGGTCACAAATCGTGTGTCCATTTTTGCACTGGTATATTTGCGCCACAAAAACTTCGAAGCAAATGGGACACTTGAGCTGTTCTGGAATACCATCATCACTCGAAGCAGTGCGGGAATGGGAGCCCGATCTCTCAAGCTTTTGTATGGTGTACATATTTTTTTATTTGAACATAATAATATAACCTTGTTCCTCACCAAAATGCTGAATGCTTAAAATGATTAAAACATTGTTTTGCTAATTTTGATGAGCAATGTTTGTCAACTCAACAAAACAAACAATACGTCAAAAAAGAAGAAGAAACAAACAAAACGAAAATGGACCAGTTCAATGTCCAGTCCACAATGAGCACCAGCAGCAGTGCATTACTACTTGTTGCATCTGACACAACTTGGTTTGATAGAAATGTGCATAACAGCGTAATAAAAATGTCTTTGTAAATGTTATGTTTACTTCTCTCTCCGCTGAGAAACTCTGAACTTGACTCTTACCAAGAAAATGTTACTTTTTTAGTGCAACCCTATTCGTGTCTTCGTCATCCAGTGGTGCCATATCGCTTAACTCTTTGCCATAATCGATTTCAGTAATCGTTGTCCATATTTGGCACGTAAACAACATGCAGCAAAACAAATAATAAATATTCTTTGTTTGCATCTCATGTATGTATGTTGTATGTATGACTCATACAGTTATACAATAGACATAAAGGAATAAAGATGTCTAAAGACGGTATAAAATTAAGTAGCGAAGCGGTAGTGGGGAAATGAGTTTGTAATTAATTCGAGATACATAAAAATAAGAGAGAAAAACAATGTTATACATGACCCATCAAACTAAAAAAAACTCGGGAGATAACTAACCATAGCAAACCGGTAGGTACAATTTTGTGCAAACATTTAGAAAAGTTTACAGGAAGACGCTTACATAATATGAGTTTTATGAGCAGGAAATAAACACTAAAAATCTTATAAAGTAGCTTAAAAATATATGTTCATACTTTCAGTTTTTTATGTGTAATTTCACATTTCACCCAATATGCAACACCAAATTTCGCTGGAGCTGCAATGCAGACAAACAAACAAAGCTGTAAAAAAATGCGAAACATGACGAGAAGGAGAGAGCAGTTAAAACCGGAGCAAATCTGCTGCATTTACTACGGTTGGACCCCTGCGTTTTATAACATGCGTTGTGTGAGTGAATGACGCTGCTTCATTTATTAGGTTAGCGATCTCTCAAATGCGTACAAACAAAGCAGAAAGCAATCATAATCATTGAATTTACGTTGTTAGCTAATATACATTATCCAAACGATTTTATTGCAGTTTAGCTTTTTATATTACGATTTTATAGTGTCGACCTTGATATTTGGTTAATGATGATGCTGACAAATATTGTGTATATACAATACTGCGCAAAGAAGAAGTGCTCTGTAACAAAAAAGTAGCTTGCTTATAAATTGGCATTCGTCGATACACCATAGAAATGTAACTACGAAACTTTGATAATCACACAAAATGATACATACATTTATACGTTTAATGTGATGCCCTGTCTGCTGACTCCTTATTTTCACATTACACATTTTTCAAACCAAGCTTTTAAATACATGTTCCGTAAACTATAGCTAGTTATATCGTAATTTATTTAGTGCATATTAAGAGCTCAATGCGTCTTAATTATGCATGTGAGCAGACTGACTGTCACATATGACATGAAATCGCTATTTGCAAACTTTCTCAAAGCGAACATGTTTATTTTGCACATAAGACAAAAAGTTCCCATGCTCCCATTTTCCATCAAAATCTCTTTAAAATCGTTTTGTGGAAGAGAACAAAAATTGGGTTTTGCATTGGATCCAACAGGAGCACTGTATATAATTGAACACTGGAGGTCAGAAAATTACGCAGAAGCTCGTATTCTCTGTCTTTATCCTAAAACAATAAAAAAGATCTTCCAGTGAGTAATAATGAACAGTATTTGATATGCCCTATCTAATCTACATTTCTACAAGGAGAAACAGAAAGCGATAAAAATGAAACAAGATGAAGAAGCGCATAAATCGTTATTCAGAATATTCATATAAAAAATTAAAATGTGATATGATACGTGCAGTTTGCTTTTTCTTTATCATCACAAATAAATCCACAAAGCATAAATTTGTTCATATACATAGGTAGATCTGTAGTCAGCGGAAGGCTTCCAAAAATCATATTATCGTGTGTCGTATAACTTGGTAATATATTATCATGCTATATATTACCAAATTTAACGAGCCGATAATATGACTTTTCATTCCGAAAAATCAGTTTAGGCCTTTTCCATTAAGGATGATCACATTAAAATTTATAAAACGATATTTGCGCATAAAAAGTTTCAGTTTTATAAGCCATTTTTTTTCATTAAATCTAAATAACTGATAACATTCTGTTTCCGACATTTCGTCCTTTTCAGTTTTCACCCTCCAGTTTTTAAGGGCATGTTGCTTTACCTTAATTATTACATGTCTTACAGCAGTATGCGATTGGTTGCGACACACACACAGATCGGTGTCCGGGGGAACAATATTGAAAATGACGTTTTCAAACGCATTCATTTACCATCCCAAATAAAGTTCGTTAACACCATTGTTTACAATCCAATAAATAATTTTAGAACTTGATCTAATGATAGATATTTTAGAAACGTGTGTGATTGCCAGATTTTTCAAATAAATGAAATAAGTCCATAAATATATATAGAATTTCATTGTTGGAATGTTAAATGCTTTTTAAATCGATTAGTTATAATATTAAAATATGAGATAAATCAATGTGCATACATATTCATCTCTCAGCAAAACATTTTTACCCCAACATGCTGTTATGTTAAAGAATTTTCCAATGGAAATATTTTTTGCAGACACCACAAAACACAACGGAAAATGCTTTAGTGTATCACTATTTCATAAAAATTCAAAATAATGCATTTAAACGTTTTCTTAAAAAAAAGTGCAAGGAAAGTCTACCAATGCAATGGTTCCAGCATTGTCACTTTACTTAGTAAAATGAATCTTTATTTCCAAGTAAATTATATAGCAAACCGAGTAATTCGTCTGAGGCTGACCTTGCAGAAATATCAAAAGGAAATTCTGTACTCAAATCATAACATTAGAAACTGTTTTCCATTAAACAACTCATGAAAAATCTTCAGTCATTTGCTGACATATCCACTCTGCTGGAAAGCGAAACAGAAAGTGATGATTAAGAGTAAAAATAAGTGTTCAGCTCAGAGACGAGTAGTCATATTCCCGTTCAAAAGTCCAGAATAAATATTATAGTAAGTAATGTGATATAAAACAGTTAATTAAGGCAGTTCGCAATGCATACTTTGCATAATACTATATTGTTTTGCAAGTAGATACAGATAAGCAACAAAATACACACATAAAAAGCAGATTCAGTATATTTGCTTTAATCAGCGGAAGACGTTTTCCATAATATGAAGTCATCATCACATATTGGTCAACTTATATCAAATCATCACGTAACACGGGATGCAGAGTTTAATATACAATAAGTGAGCGAATTTCTTAAGATATACGTTCTCATATTCACAATGCGATTTTTCTCTCATTAATTTCTTTTCATTTCGGCAAACTAGTTTTCATTTGCCTGTGAGGATGATTACTCTCAATTTGAATCCAGCAGAACTTTAGATCGCTTGGACACATATACACAATTTGTGTAACACAAATAATTTTTTCTAAAGTTACCTGGTCGCAATCGTACTTCTATATAATCAGCCTTTTGTTTCCCGGCATGATATCAATATCACATTTTAAAATTTTCACCCACTTTTTAGTGGTATGTTTCCTTACTACACAATCGCTTGCATCAAGTTGTGATCAATTTGGAGTTTGTTCACAAAAATGTGAATTTGTTGGTGGTTGGGCCAATTGCTCTTGCGTGGATGGATTCAGACAGGCGGACAATAAGACTTGTGTTCTTAATGGTAATCGTCCTTTTTTACTTTAAAATAATTGGGTGATTGTGTATTGATTATCTATCATTATTGATGCATTGCATTGGCAGAAAAATGATAAAATAATGGGCATATGCCAACTGGATCGTTTATTGCAATTGCCTTATATTTGTACTGGTTATGATAAATTTTAGATCCCGCCTGGAAATTAATTTATGATTGTGAATTGATTATCTATCATTATTGATGCATTGCATTGGCAGAAAAATGATAAAATAATGGGCATATGCCAACTGGATCGTTTATTGCAATTGCCTTATATTTGTACTGGAATTATGATAAATTTTAGATCCCGCCTGGAAATTAATTTATGCCACAAGAACTGGCCTCATGTCAATATCTTCCCCCGAGAATGTTCATAGGAGTTTGATAACCAAAGAATCCGGTCGCCCCGTTGACATAACCAGTGACGTCAGAAATAACGTTGTGTATTGGACAGATGGTGCAAGTAAAAATGAAGCCTTGTACAAAACAAAGGTGGACAACAGAAGGAACCCTGAAGTGGTTGTTGATGTTGGTTTATATATGCCAGCAGGGATTGCATTCGACTGGATCACCGGAAACCTGTATTTTGCGGACTCTAACTTGACGTATATTGCAACATGTGCAGAAAATCCAACTAGATGCGCTGTGATATACTACGACAACACGGAAGAGCCTAGGGGCATAGCACTCCAAATCAAGGGTTTAGAAATTTTTATTTTTTTTTAAATATTTTCATAGGAAAATTATTTAGTTTTGTTCCTAAATGTTACAAGATTTAAAAAAAAAATTGTTTGCTTTAAATCCAGCATCATGTTTTGGACTGACTGGAGCACAGATAATGCGTGCATTAAGAGGGCCAGAATGGATGGCAGTGCTCCAACAACGATAGTTTCCACAGATATCCACGTGCCCAATGGCATAGCTGTTGATGAAGCCAACTCAAGAATTTATTGGGTGGCAATGCTTTTTGGTAAAATTGAAACGACACGTTTTGACGGGAGTGACAGACGGGCTGTCATAAGTTCACAGCATCCCTTTGGGTTAGATGTTTTGGGCGATCTGATTTTCTGGAGCGAGTGGAAAAATGATAAGATCACGGTATCACTTAATTTCATTATTATTATTATTATTATTATAGTAAGTTTTGATTAATTGTGTTAAAGTACGGGATTTGACAGAGTGCCAACAAATTCACGGGGCAAAATGAGACCACAATTGTAACTGATTTGAGTGCAGGAGTACTTAATGGAGTTTATGTGATGCATATTTCAAAACAGCCAAAAATACGAGCAAATCCCTGCGAAGATTTGAAATGTTCTCACATTTGTGCGTTATCAGGCCCCCGTGCTCAGTGTTTGTGCCCCGCAGGAATGATCATCAATGGGAAAAATTGTATTGGTAAGTTGAAGGAAAATGTATAGGTACCTCCGTGCACTTTTGCTCAACTTCATGATTGGATATGAATTAAAGTGACGTATTAGTTGTATATTGACCAAGGGAGGAAGCGAACAAGTTAAATAGTAAATGTCACGTTTATTGCAGATAAAGAAGGACCTAGACTGCTTGTGGCCCAAAAAGACACACTGTTAGCTATGCGGGTGAACACAATTGGAAAGGACGTTTTTGAGAGAATTGATCTTCCATCCCAAATCAAGTTCATTAATGCTATTGTGTACAACCCAATCAATAAATCACTAATAATCAGCGACAGCCAGTCGAGGAAAATAAGCGAGTATAACATTAAAACAAAAGAGCACTCAGTTTTGGTGGGAACTGGTCTAGTCAACGTCATATCAATGGATATAGGCATGTCATGACAAAACATTGAACTTAAAAAAAATCTTTCAATTTAATTTCATAATAGATAGATGATAGATCAGTTTTTAATGATGAATTACATTTTTTAATTTAAACTGTACCCACAAACCTTAAATCCTAAAGATGTGATAAGTGAAAATCTCATCTGGGTAGATGCTGGGAAGCAAACAATAGAGGTCATGTCATTACGAACACTTGCCAAAGCAGTGGTCCTGAGAAATGTGGAAAACCCTCACGACATTGTTTTCACCCCTGACCGCGGGTAAGGACTTTGGATTTGGAAGGTTTTGACCACTTTGAGAATTTAAAAAAATATTGTATTGAAATTAGATTTCACCATTTTTCTTGATAATTTATAGAACACTTTACTTGTCCAAGACTGGAAAAACTGGACACAAAGAACTGCATAAAATAATTTTGGGAATAAAATCCATAGACACCAAGTTTTACCAGTACGATGATCATGTGGAATCAGTTTACCTGGCCTATAATCAGGAAAAGGGAAGGGTTGTTTCGTAAGAATTTATAATTCCATTATTTTATGTCTTTATTGGATTGAAATTTGAAATGAAGCAGTGATCGTTTTTTTCTACACTATTCTGTAATCAATTTATAAACACATTGTGTTTATGTATGTATTTTCATCATCAGAGCAACCGGCAATGGAACAATCGTATCTATACTATCTGAATCCACAGATGGCACAAAGTTTGAAAGCATAGTTTCAAGTGGTGACCCGGTTATGGATCTTGTCAAAATCAGAAATCAAATATTTTGGATGGACAAAACAAATGAAATCAAGGTCATTACTACAGATCTAGACAACCGCTCCATTGTACACGTCATTAGAATCAATTTTAACACAAGTAGTAGTAGCAAACCCGCGACAGAGTCGAGAAAGATGCTTGCATCCATAAACAATGATTTCGATCACCTAGATGAGCTTCGTGAAAAACACGATTGCTCTCCAGTGAATTCCAGGAGAAAAAAGTGCTCACACATTTGCCTCTCTATCGGTATCAACATGTTTGGAGAGTGCTCGTGCTCACATGGCTTCCACTTGGATGAGGATGGTGTAACATGCATTAATGATCGAAACACTTCAACCGAACGAGTTGAAGAAATAGGACGGACAACAACTGCATCTACTCCTACTGTTATGATCACTACTTCAAGTCGTCGTGAAGGAATTGGAAACAAGGATTATTCCGTTTCTCATACGACGAAATCATCCACCGTGACGGAAAAGAGTGCCAGCGGTGGTGGTGGTAGTATATTCGGTTACTCAGTTTTAATTTTCATCATCATCATTCTTGGTGGAATGGTAATTTTTCTGGTTGTATACTGGAGAAAAACTCGATCAATCCCCTTGTTTACCAAGCCACGTTTTTCAAACGATATTTAATTTAAAAAATTATTTTATGTTTTCATTGTCAGGTTAGTTAATTAAAATAAATATGTGCCTTTTGTTCGTCATAATGATTAAATCTCATTCACATTATAAATTCTGAAAATGGTTTATTGTTCATTTTGAAGTACATATTACAGTTATGAAGTGTAATACTGAGCCCTTAATTTGTATGTGTATTAAATAATAAACTATTTTATTTCATACTGGAAACACTGGACAAAGTTGCAGAATAAGAGCGCCCATTTCTGAGGTGTACTGGTAGGGATAAGGGTAAGATAGTTTCTTTTTGTTGAATAAATTGTAAAGCTCTAAAAAAAATTAACAAATAACTGGCATGAAAATCACATTTCATTGGTAGCACTCTTTTTATTCTTTTCATAATTAAAAAAATTAATGGGCATAATAAGAATATTAAAGTAAGTTTTATAAATAAATTAATATTTATAATTTAAATAATATACATACAACAATATTATGCATAATTGGCAAAATGTTTCATTTAACCCCAGTGAGGTGCGCTACTTGAGTGCAAAATCACATTTTTTAGTAAATATCTTCATAATTTGATATGCACATGCATGTATGCGTAGTTAGGCTACGGTTACTATTTTTTCCCTTCCGTTTTCAATATTGATAACCATCAATGTTACTAAAAAAAACCTACACACGTACGCAATTTCAGCATGTCCATAAATTGGAATCATTTCCGTTATTACTCAACGCAGCATTTTCCATGGAATCAAGTATACATAAATAAACATTACCAGTACATATAGCAGTATAGTAGCAGTTGTTCCTTATCATTGGAGACATTTTGCGGTGGAAGCATTCCAATATTGAAGAGTTTTGGGAGAATATGTTGGGGATTGCTATAGACCTACATGGACATACATGTAGGTCTATAGCAATCCCCACAAGGGTCATATTTCATTCTTGTTCACTCTAAAGAAGCTCTTACCTATATATAGTTTTTTGAGCACACTTTATTGCACTTGTGAGCCATCAAGCCAATAAAACCATTACACCAAACCAGATAAACAAGTAATTTTGTCAACATAGCTCGTACACAACAGACAGGAAAAATGCTGACAGACAACAAAGCAAGAAAAAATAGGATATAGAGTTGGTGGTAGGCATGTTCACTTATGATAGCTACTGATATTAAAATGGTGTGTTCGCAAAATTTCCCATATATCACATTTTCCCATTCCCTTGAATACGTGTACGAGAAAATCCGCAGCTGACTTTTTTACATTTTCAAGGTCGCCAACAGTCGGACTACATGTTTTAAAGCACTACAGGCAACGGCGTGTTTCCTTCTGCAAACATGTTACTGGCTGATATCATTGTAAAAACATATAATCCGAATGCATACTGGCTTATGAACTTGTGAAGTGTGTGTATCAAACTTGAATTTCCACTGACATATTTTATTTATTCCAATTTATTTTCATTTCACATACAATAATAATAATATGTAGCTCATGGTTGTTGTTGTTGTAGTTGTAGTTGTAGTAACTTGGTAAACATATCATAAATATTATTTGCACATTGAAGCTACATTGAAAGCACAGGAGGCGTTTTTGCAGTACAACTTTTGGTCTCACATTTTCATCATCATATCATGGAACAGAGCTCGTCTTCTGAGGTTGGTAACAAAAATACCAATTAAAGTTAAAAATTGCATTATAAAAATAAATGTTTTTTTTTGTCACTAAAATACTAATCTGTAAGATATGATGCATGACGTTTGCACGTTTTGATATTTATTGTAAGGTGGAGGAAGGAGAAAGTAAATCCCTAAGTTGGGTATTAAAAAACTGGGGAAATGATCATCCACTTTTGATTGCAGCTAACGCTAGCAGTTCTGTTGTGAAGTTGGGAAACTCCGGAATTGCAGTACGGTATTTCCTAGGAAACGTAGAGAAAATTCGTGACATTGGGGGAGGAAAATTCATTTGTCAGTACTATTCCTTATGTGTACAGCTGTTGGAAGTGAGCTCAAATTGCGTACTAAATGTGAACGCATATATTCCTATACCTGAACTGAAAAATAGGATTAGTGGAGGTTATTATTTTATTTTTAGTGTTGTGCACATATGTAATACGCTTGATACTATATATGCATTTGTATTTATGTAAATTACTTTGGCTAATTTTCTTCCTGATTATAAATAGATGGTCGGATCAACGCTGACATATTTAGAAAAGGTCAAGAGATCCTGGTCATTGATGAATTTATGCCGGTGAATACCTGGTACGTTGATAATTACGGTGTTCGAGTACGAGTTCCATTTGAAAACGGGAGCTTACTCTACAGGCTGTGGGTTCAGAGGGATATACTAATGAACATTACTACCACCGTCTACACACTGCGCCAAGATAACCATGTAAATATTGCGAGCACCATGTTGTACTCCGCCCCTGAAGTCCCTGTCAGCCAAGTACATATGGAAACCCAGACAAACTTGCATTAACTAATTCAAAACGTAATGAGAGTTAATAATGGAAGAACAAATTGAAACCATACGCCACAAACTCGGCAATGCTCTATCTATTGTATATATAATCCAGAATCCTCATTGTACGCACAGTACATCCGGTGATTATACAGCATAGTGATATACAGATCAGGTTGTGGTTTTGTCAAGTGGCTAATTAAGTAACGCATTTGAGTAAATGGGAAAGATTATGTTTCAAAGGAAAAGATGAATTGAAATAGTTAATTTAAATTATGAAAATATGTATATAAATAAATTAAGGTATATTTTATTTCTGTAAAATTCCACGAGTTTAACTATTTCCGACTTAAAATAGTGCTTTCACTTTGTACGCTTACAAAAAAAACATTTTATATATATGGCTTACACTTCCAAGAGATGTAGCAACAATGACACCAAAAATGTCAAGGTCATAAAATCTAAAAGAAAATGTTCCCTTGATGGAGCTTCAACACAAGCAAAAGAGGCTGGCTAACAGAGCTATTATAACAAAACATTAAAAATTATACAACTCCGCTTAAATCTGCATTTGGAGTGTGTTGTCTATAAATATCATCCTTCCATTTCCAGTCAACTTTGTCCACTTACTCCATTCCATTGATATTATATCTCAACTCAATATGAACTCATGCATTTGTTGTTATGTATATATTTTATATATTAACATTTAGTTTGCAATAAAGACAACAATTAATTTAATTAATTATTTAATCAAAGTTATCAAAAACCATGCCCTTTAGAATTTTTTACTCTCCACGAAACAATTAATAATAGTAATAATAATAATAATTAATTTCACTTTTTTATATTCCTTATATACTTATGCACCACACAAAAAATGGTGACATTCTACATTATTTCATTGATAATAAAGTGCGTAGGTATATAAAATGTAAAATAAGTATTTTCCCAAATCTGTCATGTCATGAACATCTTGATTGGTCATGATTGCCAAAGTATTTTGATTTGATATCAGCAACTGGGCATTTAATTTAATTGATGTTGGCTATGTTTTTGTGAAAGAAATCTTACAAAATATTTATACGCAATTTTCTCCTTTATATTATTCTCCATGAATCCACCTCGACCATACACAACAATATGAATAGAAGATAAAAATAGCTGCATTTAATTTTCCACTACAAAAACAAACTTTATTTCTTAAATTTCCTTCAACATGTACACACACATCACATCATCATCTTCTAAAATAAACGACGACAAATAAAGTTCTCTGTAAACAAAATCGAATAAATACTGTCAACCTTGCTCTGTCTACAGGGAGCGCTGGGCTGGTGTAAATTTTCAAAACAGGGCATGAGCGTGAAAAACGATCAAGCAAAAGATTTCTACGGTTATACTGACATTTTTTCCACCGCCCTTTTACCATTTTGGACAGGCTACAAGGCTTGCTACAAAATTCCATTGTAACCACGTCAAAGTATGTAACCATCACAAGCACAAATGGGTACACAATGAACCCCATCAAATGTAGCTCATCTCTCATTTCCAATATAACGAACAAACTCAAAATAATCATTCCGGCATGAGTTATCAAAAGCACAGGCAGAATGGTACCCTGGTAGGAATCGTTGTACAGTTTTATTAAAACCTGAGATTGGCGATACCACAAAGGAGCCTCTGTGACACAGCAGCTTTTAATACTTTTAATGTGGTTACATGCAAATGCCAATGGAAGTATCATGATCATGGCAGTAAATCCAGCTATTCCAACGGCGGGGGTGAACAGTGCCACTTCCGCGAAATAAAACATTATTTTTTTCCAAAATATTTCATCTTCTGCCTCGGTGCATGTGCATTCTGGTGTGAGAGAGTACAAGAAATGTGGAGCACATGGGGTGATCCAAAAAACCAAAGGGAATACAAAGGGAATGGCTATGGTGACCAAACGTAGGATCCATAAAATCCAATAGATTATGTCCTTTTTAAAGAAACCTAACATAATTTTTTTTACAAGTTTTATTAATTTTTCCAAAATATTTATTAATTGATTTTGAAAAAAATATCTAACCATTTCCAACATGCGTTCCATCCTCCACCACACAACTTCTCAACGTCCGCCACGAAACCAGTGTACAATTTACCAAAAAGCAAATTTCTTCTCGTTTTAGAATCATAGACAATCCTAAAGCCGACACGGTAAGGTGTACCCAAAACCACATGAAATACTGTAAAACAATTACAGGCTCCATAACAGTTTGAGAATGATGGAATGTGTCGATAACGAAGAAAAAGCGCCAAAGTAAACATACACAGTGCACCCACAGTAGACCATGTGTCAGGTACCATGGTAACAAGGACTTGTGAGTTGGATTATAAGCTAAATAGGAGTGACCTCCTTTATGTATCCATTCGTATGGGGAATGGCAGGAGCACATGAAAATTTTTATTTCACTTTTTAAAATGTCGAAGCAGTCTTCACTCAACATTTTATTATCGCTATTCTAAACCTCAAATTCAACTAAGCCAAAAGACCTTGTACGTGGTATTTGATTGCAATATAGTTAAATATAACCCATGCATAATATATAAAAAATAATTAAAATCTATCATTTACTTCTCTTTACTTGAGAGTAATAATCTTTTTTGTTTAATTGTTTGATTGCTTGTGAATGGGGAATGGAGGATAAAAAGTAATAATAACACCTCACCTAAAAGTTAGTAAAAGTTGTTAAGCACCTACCTAAATCATAAATAACAAGCGAATGACGCCACAAAAATATAGACATGAATTTCCGAATTACACTGGGAAACCATTATTATAATGTTGCTCCAGGTAGATGGCTTGATTTGATTAATAAAAAATTAATGCTGAATTAAGTGAATTTATGACAGCAAGCTGATGCTGTGGTTCGGTTGGCGAGGTAATAATATATGGAAATTATAAATAATATTCTTGGATAAAAAAATGTGTGATAATTTTCTTTCCCTTTTCATGTTAATTTTCTCCAATAATAAAAGTTTCTAATGAGAATATGGAGCCACAAATAAAAACCAAAAAAAAAAAATGTTTGGAAATCAAGTGAATTTTATGGGAGACGGAATATAAATGGGAATAAATGGAATGGTTGAAATCTAATATTTCCGTTATGCATCATAGCGGACGACAAACTGAGAAATGGTTGAAAACAAGCTGGTAGTTAAATTTTGCTGTGAAAAATGATGATATATCATTTTCATAATAAATTCTGGACAAATAATATTATTTCAGGTTGTCTAAAGACCCCATACTATATAATATTCATTTCATGTTCCATGTTCCCATTTCTTGCCCACACATCATATTTTGATACCAAACACCTGACAAATAATAAAAAATTTATGTTATTCCTGTTCCATGAACACAAAATCTCGCATAATAATATTATACTACACTCTCGTTTTATCCCACGGGGATATGTGACTTGCCAAAGTTGTAAATAAAATAAACTGACAAACCCCCCACTACACTGCTGAAGACGGAAAGGAAAACACAATTTCCTCACGTGTTCGTCAAAACTGGTGATCGCCTTGTAAAACCCAGATTGACGCCACATCAACTTTCAACAATTATTAGCATATATTAAATACGCCTTTTGTCTCTGGTTTTAAATGGAACGTCGATCAAGAGAATAATATTGATTATTTGAAGAAGAAAACATTTATCGGATAGTTCGATTCGATTCAACCTAAATGTGTAGATAATTGGGGAACTTTTTGTTATTTGACTGTAAACAAAAATAGTTTCCATTCATATGTGAAAATTTTGGGATTTCTCATTCAAGGCACAAATAATTTTGGCTTATGTAAAATACTGCATATTTTACAATTTGTATTGTATTCATAGGCTCATACTCTATTTAAGTAAACATTTTTTGGCTAGAAGGGCTGATTTATTTTTTAATAGCTCAAGCTTTTAATAAATGAATCCATGTTTTTGTAAAAATGTGATAACGAGTAACGAGAAAAATTATTTAATTATTACCGCATTTTTTACTACCCGAAAATAATATATGAAAAATGGAAGAAAAAAACTGCCATGTATTCTGGCTTGGCAAACTACGTTACTAGTCCCCTGGCCACTGTGGTGGCTTACGAAATGCAAAGTTAATGCATAATAATATGAGTTACGAAAATGGCCATATACTCAGTTTGAACTTTGCATTAATTGCAAGGTACAGAGTTCTGAGATAATATATAAAGCTAAAGGTGTATCAAACCACCATAAATATATATCAAATATGTGCATATACCTAATACTTTCGTAATAAACCTGGTTTTAAGTTTAAAAAAATATTGCAGAGGAGGTTGAAATCAGGCCCTCTGCAATATTTAGAAAAGATAGAAAGCATTTTGGAAACATTTTCATTAGCTCTTGTGAAAAGGCCTTGTGACTATTTGACAAATTTTTTGGTTCACACGTCATTTTTGTGCAAGCCTTGGAAACGGTTGTCGTCGTTACAGGGACGTACGTGTATTGACTTTGCGCTTTCTTTCCATTGTTTCTTGTCAATTAACTTTGTTATACGTGTGTAGTTTTTCTGTACAGAAAACAATAACGTTATCTACTATTCTATTAAATAGATTTTTATTGGTTAAGTAAACTAATAATAATTTGGTTTGAAGATTTTTACAATAGAGTAGATGTTATGTGATGACTGAAAAGCGTCTAAAGAAAAATAAACTCGAAACCAGGTTTATTACGAAAGAAGGTATATGCACAAATTTGTTATATATTTATGACGGTTTGATATACACCGTCATGTCGGTGGTTAAGTGATAAAAGTGTGTATGTTGCTATTTAATTACATTTAATCACGAATGTCAACTTTGCATTTAATATTGCGCTAATATAATATCAATATTGATTTTAATTAGCATGCATATATTGCATATTATTGGTATATCTGAAAAAGAGTATCAAACAAAATGATGATGAACAGTTCAGATCAGAACAGGCAGACGCATTGTTTGGATACGTGGTTTATTGACGTTCCAGCACAATGCACATACAACAAAGGTAATATGTTTATGTTGTATATGTTTTAATGATATGCAATGAATGTCAATGAACTTTTAACAATGGTTTCGAATCAATCATGTTTTACAGCAATCCAAGCATTTAACTAGTATTGTTTTACATTAGTTTTAATGTAATGTAAAGAAACGAAATGATTTCAAAGGGAATGAAAAAAAAATTGTTAAGTAAGATAGAGGTTTTATTAACTCATGCGAACTGTAAAATATACATATCATTTACACTAGCTTCCATACTGATTATATAAGGACAGAAGTATAATAATTATTTTACTAAAATAGAATAGCTTATTAAAGAGCTTGATTTATTGATACTATTTATTGATAAAAGCCACAAGAGAACAGGGAATTCATTGATAAGGGAAATTGTGAGTTTTGTCAATTAAGGAAAAATTAATGAAATCATAATTAAATGGGTTGAAATAATATAGTTGTAAACAAGCAGAGTCAAAATAATTGAAGGAGAATACGAGGAAAAAAATAAAAATAAGCAAAGGATATGTATGTGGTTAGTACAGAATGTACAAATGATAAGAATGAAGATTCCATATAACAGTACATACTGCATTTATCTTTTATACATTTTCCTTTTACCTGCGCAAGTATATGGGAATCAAATATAAGCATAACAAAGTATGAATATAAAATGATTTGATTGGTATATATATATGCTTTTGTGGACCTTTTTTCTGTTTTCTTTATTATGCAGGCAGGCAGGTAGATATAGGGTGCTACTGTATGCAGTCATCATAATAAAGATCGTGGGATTTTGAGTAACACTTATTTATTATCTGTATGAAGTAAATTGAGGTAGTGTATGTATGTATATCTTGAATTGTCCAGCCAAGTTATTATCATCACGCTCATGCTTACCAGATTGGTCGTACATTTTTTCAACAACCTAAATATGGTTTGTGCTACACTAAGTGCAGTGTGCAATGGATTGCATTAACTACACACCTTGCACAAGTCAACTTTCAGCAAAACAGGTTGGAAATTGAAGGTCACTCACTGGAGATTGGATTGCATCATGCATGCGGGGGTACAGAATATACTTATTTACTTGTATATACAGATATGTGGCATCAAAGGCTGCATTATAAAATAATAAGCAGCAGCAACAGTTAGTCGCCATTGCATTGGGAGACATAGAACGAATCGTTAGCATGTTATCATTGTATCACCACAAGTGGAATAACAAAAAACATTAGTACCTAATTGATAATAATTAAAAATAGTTATAACCATAATATGGCGATAGCCATTCCATGGGTTGAGGTAGTACTTGCCCTTGTGGCAATCTGCTTGGTTATTTACTTACTCCGAAAGAAACGGAAGGCATTATTCTAGAAGAAGTTAATACCATGCTCAAGTACTTTGAGAATCGATTGGACAAACCCAACAGCGGAAATCGAATCTTTAATGGCCCTATGGGATAAACCTGAGATTATGAAATCGGCTGATAACCTTATGGAGTACGTTTTCCTCACCACCAATATTATTGAAATTAGTATGAACATTAGTTAGTAGTTTTTGCATGAACATAATTATAATAGTTGTGTTACGCTTTTTCAGTTCGATTAATGAAACATGGTTGCTAATGGTCTTCTTTTTGCACCTGCGTTGCGTCACATTGCCCCAGACTACTTTGGATGGAACAGATGGATTGCAAATGTTGCCAACTTTATGAGCATATGTAACAAGTCAATTGAGAAACACACCCGTAACTTGAAGTCCTAAGTGAGATATTTTTATTTAGTTTATTTAGTTCTTGTTAATAACATCAATTTCATATTGGTCCACATTAATAATTAATTACAGTGACTTGATTGACCATTATCTACTTGAAATTCAAAATACGACAGACCCTAGCTCCAGCTTTTACAAAGATACTGGAGGTATCACACATTTTTCTGCTTCAAGTTCTCATTTCCAATAATGGAATAATATTTTGCATCCTTGATTTTTTGCATGAATCTTAATTTGCTCATTTATATTTTGCAGACAAAAACTTGACTGCAGTAATTGTTAATAAGTTTTTTTGCGGGATCGGAAACAACGTTCATTCCAAATTCCAACAAAACGTATATGATTGAATATATCAAATTCGAAACTGTAATTTTAGAAACGAACACAGAAGATTTATCATTTCGTTTCGTAAAACGCTTTTGATTTGCTTTAGATAAGATGTTTTTTGAATACTTACTTACTTGAGAGTGTTATGGTCCTTTCCGCAGTACTATACTCGACTCAATTGCAATATTTAAAATATGACCCACTTGCTAAATAATTTTAAAATATAAAATATTATAGACAAGATTGAAAATGTCTTCGTCCTATAACATAACATATTTTGGTTTATGTAAATGAAATTATTCGTGATTGATTAATATTCCCATCTCAGATTACCCCGTATCTATGAATGCATGATCAAAGTTTCTAGTGGAGTATATTTCCCGGAGTTCTAGCTTGCAAATTGTATCCAGCATAAAAAGTGGTTTGTTTGTATGTGTCTTTATGTCATTCAATTTTTGTGCTTAAAATCTTTTGAATTAGCACTTGACTCGAAAATAAAATTGAAATCAAAGTGAGCGATATTCAATTTAAAAACTTTGCTTAGTTCTACAAATATTAATATCATGGAAGTTATATATGACAGCTTCAGAGAAACAGATTTACAAAATTATAATTGATCAGATAATGTCTCTTCTCTTCTGCCAAAATGCAACTAAAGTACAAAGTACTTATAAAGTAAATACAAACACAAAAAATGCTAAAAGCTGCTTTGGCTTTGTANGAGAAACAGATTTACAAAATTATAATTGATCAGATAATGTCTCTTCTCTTCTGCCAAAATGCAACTAAAGTACAAAGTACTTATAAAGTAAATACAAACACAAAAAATGCTAAAAGCTGCTTTGGCTTTGTATTTACAATGACATGTATAAGCTATCACCTACCTATCCATTTCAGCTGTAAATACTCCGCATGCCCCATTCTTTCGCGGCATTCATTCCGTAAAGTATTTGTTTATATTTTTACTGCTCAAGCCAGTCCAATTTGAAAACCATCTGTATCAAATTATGTGTAGTATATACAACTAAAATGTAGTTATAATAATTTATAATTTGATGTTATAGTTTCCAGTGCAAGCAGATGAAAACGACTTAACTAAAAGTTCGAAAGGTAACGCTTGCTGCGTTAAATTGTGCCTTGTTTCAGTTGGAATTACATGTTGTAGTTTAACTACCCTTAGCCTTAGTAGCAAAGATGAACTTGGAACTCGTAGGTAAAGTATAATTGTTCTAAAACATCATTCCGCACGTGTGATGACGTATTATATAGAAATACTGTGTAAATTTTCTTATTTTCAACATTTCACTGATAAACTTTTTGATATAATAGATAATATCATAATAACTATATATATAATTTATTAAATATTATTATTAAAATGTAAACATTCCCTCAAAAAAGTATGGCGTGTATTTTTTACCTTGTAGAATCGTTCTGTCAGAATTACCCTGAAGAGGCGGATGGAGTTTTGGATTGTATCTCCCAGGCAGTTACTGCACAATTTAATAAACTTGGCACTCTTCTTGCTGTGGGTTGTAATGATGGACGTTTGGTAGTATGGGACTTTATGACAAGGTATAAAAGGTGTTCATATTTGACTTGTTGTTGAAAAATACAATTTGTGCATTTTCTTTTGATTATTAATTTCAGAGGAATTGCCAAAGTTATTACTGCACATAGTCACCCCGTGTGCTCCATATCCTGGTCTCGAAATGGTCACAAAATTCTCACGGCCTCGACTGACAACACCGTAACAATTTTTGATGTCATGTCGGGAGACTGCGAAAATCGATATCGCTTCCCGTCTGCTGTTTTAAAAGTTCAGTTTCATCCTCGGGACCCTAAACGATTTCTTGTTTGTCCACTTCGACATGCTGTTCTTTTGGTATCTATTGACGGTACTCATAAAACAGTTCCCGTGGAGGATGACAATGATCTGAACATTGTTGCGTCATTTGACCGCAGAGGAGAGTATATCTACACTGGAAACTCCAGAGGGAGAGTAGCTGCATATACAACTGCCGGAAGTAACATTTCACTAAAAGCCAGTTTTAGACTAGGTCAGGTGGTGACATCTGTGGATCCTATAGCAGCTTGCGTGAGTAGCGACGAGGAAGGTCAAGATAGTGACTTTTTGATGTTTTTACCGACCGCTCCTGACGTAATTGAGGATCCTGATGAGGCCATGTTGCAAGCCCAACAACAGGCGTTGGCGGCAGAGCATAAGGAAAACTCAAAGAGAAAGAAGGCAAGGTCTCGGGAGGCCAACCTAGAAAAGGGTTCCAAAGATGGTACAAAATATACTTGTTAATTTAAATTACTATTGCTTTTACGAAACTGATTTTCAATTGATATACAATTTTGTTCCTATGTTTTCACAGATACCAACAAGACTAAACGAGACAAACATGAAGGTCACAGTAAAAAGTCCTCTTCTGGAATGGAACACTCGTCATCATCTCATCGCCACAAATCCTCTTCGTCATCCGAACACAAGAATAAGGATAGGATGAAATAAATATTTTAATAAAAGTATTTATTATTGTAATTTTATATTGTAATTATTGTAAAATTCTTCAATAGGTATGTTGTATGTGCTACACGTTCCAACGGTCATGCATGCTTATGCGTGGAAGACATTCATTTACGATACTTTTGTGGCTTTGTGTCTCTGTCATTTTTCTCATTTTATATTTCGGTCGGTTAATGTTGTGTGTTTTACTCAGCTGTACATTTCAAAGTTTAATTGTCGATGATTTTACGTGTCACATCAAAAGTAAATCAGTAAAAAAATATTCAATAATATTCATGTATTTTTATTATTCTGCTTTTTTCATATTTTTAATTATATTCCGTCATGGCTCTATTACGTCAATCGTCACTTTAATAATTATTTTTATATGTACATTATTTTCTAGTGTACAATTACTATTTGAATGATTTTAATATCAGATTTCATGTGCACTTTAATTTTTACACGTTTTACAGTTTGTTATTTTTATTATGTATGCACCAATTCATGCTTTTATGAAAATTTCATCAAAGTAGGTACAAACAATTGTTATTATAAATCGTCTATTTAATTTTTTAATTTAAATTTAATGCAACTCAAATTATTTTTTATTCCCAAATATAATAATATTATTATAAGTTTAACTTTTCCATCATATTCGACAAGAATGCATATCTTTTAGCTTTCAAGATGGACATTTTAAAATGCTTTTAGCAGGTGGCGTAACAAGATCCCATTTGGCAACTAAAATTTTGGATTAAACAAATGAATAAATTAACCATATCCTGCATAAGTACTGATAACATTAATATTAGATTTATTGTATATTGCATTACCTTGTTTGCTTCCAATAATAACTGGACAGGAAATTTGATTCATTCTCAAATCAACCTGCAGATGCTTCTGGTACTCGTGACGAACGTCAATATTATAAAAGAATATAGCTGAACCTTTCATCGGTTTGGAAATTAATCCTAATCCTGGAAATGCACTGTAGCCTCCAATCGGAACATCTTTTAACTTTCATTTAAATATTTCATTTACGATATTAGTTTCCATTTAAATTTCACAATGCAGCAATTTGTCCTTGAAGCGACTTTTTTATTATTTTTTAAAGCTGATGTTAAATTACAATACGCTCAACTCACATTCAAACTAAAAGCTGCTAGTGTCTTTGTCTGTTGAAGAGTGGTGCATGGAAGCAATTCTCCAGATGACTATAATTGTACAAAAAATAAGAGCTTGAAAATAGCAAGTATAAAAACATTTTTTGTCAGAGATACTTATAAATTTAAAACATTTATTTTTTTGTTTTTCCAATTCCAAACCTGTTGACACAAACTTCCCAAAGAACTTTCCAAAGTTTTTTGAAAGAACAAATTTCCTTTGTATTTAGATTTCCATATTTTAAGTCCAGTTACCATTTCAATCCTCCTATTGACCTGCAAAAGTATTGGGTCATTTTTACCTCCGGAAGCAAGCAGTTGAACTGAATTAAGTCTATCAATTTCCAAATCAGTAACAAAGTCGTGGAACTGCAAAACTCGGGGTTGACTCGACAACATCTCCACTTTTAATGGGTGAATAGTAAAGAATGGATTAAAATCGTATTCGTAACTGCAGTTCAGTTGATAATTATCGGGTGTCACGGGCTGTGCAATCAATTCAAAAGTTACGCACCAACTTTATATTTCCAAAATTATGTGTGGTAATTTGCTCATATAAACCACTTACCATTTTGACCTCACCTCGGCACAAAGCATAATTTTGAAAAGTTAACCCAGTCCCTGTCAGTTCCTCCTGCCTTTTATCATGCATAGCTCCTTGTAAAGCTGGCACACTAGAATAACTCGAAATTGCAACTAGGTCATCCCAGCTGTCGTAAAGTTCCCGAGTATCAAGATCCAAAACTTCTTCTTCGTGCAACCTTAAAGTTGCTCTGGCCATCCATTGATACGCCAAGTGGAGCCATTCATGTTCCATTGCCAATTTTCCCAGTGCAAAGCAATCATGGAAGTTTAAAACTACCTTAGTATCAAGGTCATTGAACATTCCCTTTGAAAGCTCATTTGTATCGTTATATCCATAGATAAAATGAACCATTAAAACTCTTTTAAGAGCTTCATCTAAGCTTTGTTCCGTTGGTCTTGTTATACCATACTTTTTAAAAATTGTTTGAATTGTCTCAACTATTATTACTTTATTTCGGCAACTTTCCATTGTGTTTCGCAATAGCGTTTTCACAACTCTTCTTATCATTTTCAAAATGAGTAAAGGGTTCTCTGCTATAATTGCAGCTCTTGCCAAACCTTTCCTGTTGTTAAACGCCAGGGCATCTTCATCGAATTCGGCAATGTACTTGAAAACTTGCAAGTGACAGAGGGCATCCACACCCCCTTCCCCTTCTTTGGGAATGATGGAAAGATGTTTCCGTATTTTGTATAGTTCACTCGCCAAATCCTCTTCAAATACCGCCAAACCCACGATCTGGTCGGGCATGTTGGTGTATGGTGGCAGGGATAGTTGAGTATTCACGCAGACAAAAATTGACAAAATTATTAAATGTTTAGTGTTACACACCAACATATTTTTTAAATTGACTAGCATTGTATGGGTAGTATTTAAAACCAAGTGTGTATGATTTTAGACAACACAAAAAAGCAAAACTTAAATTTGCAAACGTGTCATGCAAAATGCGAAATATATACATAAATAAAACCGAATATAATAACTTTCAATTTGACGCAAAAGTAATAAAAAAGCTTTATTATGTATTGTTCAATTTATTTTCTTATTCATTTTATTTGCATTCTCACTCATTATATTTTCGTTGCATAATTTAAAAAGGTAAAAGTAGTAAATGTAAATGTGAAATTGAATGATGCAATTTTTTATGACAAAGAAGTTTCAAAGTCATTATAAGTGTTATTCAAATTCAACGTGAAAGATTTTGTTCAACCAAGGCCCTGCTCGTAAGATGGGGTAACATCATATATCTTGCTGGCTATTTTAAATTTTCGTAGTTTTATCGCATAGAGGCATAAAACTTAAAAATAAAGGCATTAAAATAGTTTAATGCTTCGCACAAAGCTCGTAACAGTCCATTGAATCACAAGTCTAAACACACGATTTTTTTAAGTTGAGAATTCAAGATGCCATATTTTTTTATGTCATTTAAATATAGTATATGTCTCCGTGTCTCCAAATAAAATTCCAACCCCGATTTTGTAAACAGATTTGTCATGTTAAATTAAAATGCGAACTGGTAAATTCATGACAGTAATTTAAGATATTATATTTATGATATGCCATTAAAATGCATTGTGGCAAAAAATCAAAATTTTAGTTAATTTTATTTTGCTAACTAAATAATAAAACACAAAATTAATTTTTATTTAAAACCTATGACGTGTTGACAAAACAATTCTTTGACATTCAAAAGAATCATACGTCTAACTGGTTCAAACTGGACCACCATTTCATTGGCTCCTAAGGAAATATTGTGCGTATGCGTAGATTGCAGTATGTTGTAGCAATTAGCTTTGTTAAAGAATTTTGCATCATTGTATTAATAAATATTTGAAAATAGTCGTTTTTTTATTTATATTTTTATCAATAAAAACCTATTTACATACCCAAATTTTCAGTTAAACTTATTTCGGTGTGGAGTTTCGGTGGCGCTTTAGACAACAATAATGATGGAGGTGGGGTCATCGCCAATGGTGGGCATTCCAGACTCGCTGGAGCAGATGCCCGAGCCCGTGAATCCACTCGATATGACCGTGGAATTTGATAAATTTCCCACAAAGGTATATAAACTCAAGATTATTATTTTCCCATGCGAAAAAAAGAGAACGGGAAATGAAGCCTTAAATATTCGAATTTTTTGCTCTCATACAAGATTCATCATAAAATCTTATCCAACATGGATTTCCACAATTTGCTTAAATGTCGGTTGGTTTCCAGGAACCTGAATTCAGCCGTGGTCAAGTTTGCGCAGTCCCAGAAAAGGGACCCAAGTCAACGTTGGAACCCGTACTATCCGACCCGAAAAACGTATCTTGACACTGACCCTCAAAAGATACTGCTGGGATTGATTCGACTATCGAGTGCTGCCGCTGTGACTCAATTTCTGGAACTGAATGGAGTAAAAGTTCAGAAGGTGGTACAAGCGCAACGGAAGATACTCAAAGAAGAAACGCATGGCTCTACAACGTCACCAGCAGCAAGGGATTTGGGGACTGCTTCAGCAACAAGGGCTTTGGGGACTGCTTCAGCAACAAGGGCTTTGGTGACTTCTCCAGCAACAAGGGATTTGGGGACTGCTTCAGCAGCAAGGGATTTGGTTACATCTCCAGCAGCAAGGGATTTGGTGACTTCTCCAGCAACAAGGGATTTGGGGGCTGCTTCAGCAACAAGGGATTTGGCGACTTCTCCAGCAACAGCAACAAGGGATTTGGGGACTTTTTCCAGTTCTCCAGCAGCAAGGGCTTTGGGGATTTCTCTAGCATCAGAGAATAACGCGTCGTCGGTTAAATCAGTAAATTCACCTCAAGTACAAAAGAATAAGCCAGCTCCATCCTCCTCCATCAGGATCACAGCGTCGAATAATATTGTGCACCCAGGCAGTTCCACAGTGAATTCAAGTCTATCAACCACTTTTAAATGTTCCGCTTGCAAAATCAACCCGAAACCATCCATCAACATTCAAAATCCAATAAGATCTTTTCGTCCCTCCTCCACCACGTTTGTGAGGTCATCTTTTTCCAGAACCAGACCCTCAAGTGCATACAGACCAACTTCAGCACTAATCAAGGCTACGCCGTCAATTAATACACCTGTTTCAGTTCCAACAAGCCAAGTGACGCAACCAGTCATAGCGCCGATGAAATCAGCACCCCCACAGACACCAGTAAAAGGGCCAGTGGAATCAATAATGTCCACACAGCTACCACCAAGTTTAAATCATTCGCCTAACCCATTACCTCCACCACCCATAGACAAAAGAATAATAGTTTCTTCATCTATGCCACCACCGGCTCCTCCGTCTAAACCAGTAACCGTCTCTCAGACAGTACAAACCTTCGAACTAAAGCCCGAAATAATATTTCCCCTGGGGTCAGTGTACATTAGCCGCCATTTGTCAAATCATGACGATAAAGACAACGCCAATCAACATTCCAACCACTCCCCGCCCAAAGCAACAGACACAAACCAG
Source organism: Zhuqinia jingwanae (assembly GCA_027744095.1). Lineage (NCBI taxonomy): Eukaryota > Metazoa > Arthropoda > Collembola > Entomobryomorpha > Paronellidae > Zhuqinia > Zhuqinia jingwanae. Next base: position 34,603 of record JAHZNC010003282.1, read on the forward strand.
CAAATAGTCCTTCGCACTACCCAACTTGTTAAGAATTTCGGAAAGTTTTTGACTTCCTTTACTTTTGACGACGGGAAAAGAGAGCATTCGGATCTCTCCTTTGAGCAACTTCGCACCATTTTGAGCCACCTGCCTAGCTTGGAATACCTTGGACTCACAGCAGGAAACTATGAGCACCATGTGGAATATGAAGACATTCAGGATGACCAAGAAGAAGTGGAAAAGTTCCCGTCATTGACTAATCTTAAATCTGTGGAACTGGGCTACAACACAACGTACCACCTTCACATGGATATTTTGAATGCTTACGGATGTCAGTTGAGAAGATTTACTTGTTCCAGATTTGGGTACTTCATGAGGTCGCAATTTGGGTATCACGTGTCCACTAACAACACTCTTCAAAAGCTGATAGACTATGTCAACTCTATAAGAGTTTTGTATCCAAATGTGTTGTCCAAATTGGAGGAGCTCAAGGTACCCATCATTTCAACCCAATGCATTCCATTTGAACAAGATGCTATTAGACCAACTCCAGCAGTCCGGTGGTCCAATCTGAAACGATTATCCTTGTTCTACATACATCGTGGGAATGAATTCAATGACTGTTGTCTCGCTGACTTGTGGTCAGCTCTTCATGTGTTTGCCTCAACGTTGGAAGAACTTTGCCTGGATTTCCAAGCAAGCTCTGATTTCATTGAATGGGTGTCGTCCGATTCACGGCCCTTGGCAGCATCAGTCTTTCAGCCCTGTTCAAAAGTGATAAAGTTTTGCATTTCTGCCGTATCCCTGCTTCGTTCCGAGGACATGGCTGGATTGGTAGCCTCAAAGTTTCCCAACTTGGAAACACTCACATTCTTTAATTGGTTGGTATATTATGGAGAGGCCATACATGATAATAATCGACAAGGAAGGTATTATAATGGAGGACCTACGCCAGCCAGTATCCCAGGTCATATTGGCTATTTTTGGAAGGAGCTTCCGCAACTGCGACTGGCTTCCGTTAAGCTTGAAACTTGGAAGGATGAATGTGTGTACAAAAGAAAGAGGGATGAAATGATTTTTTTGTCACACAAGGACACAATGTACATTTATTGAATATCTTGAAAGATGTTTCCAAAATTCTTGATTTCAAATCCACTATAACCGGAAATAACCCAACTACATACAAAATTAAACCACGAAATCATTGTCATGAATTATTGAAAGTTTTGCATAAAGTGTTTTGAAGCCGACGTGCGTGTAAAAACATCAAAATATTAAAAATATCTCTCCTCAAACCGAAAAATTTCAATTTTGTCCACATTCTACTGTATTTCTGTCTCGTGTTGTAAATTGTAAATGTAAACGTACGTTTTAGGTATATAGGCATCTACAAAAGTGAAAGGATCATCAGAGGGATCAATTGGATACATATATACGTGTAGTTAAGGGTGTAGTAACTATCTGCTCTTTTACGGAAAACAGCAAGTGTGGAATTGAGGATACCTACCTATTTTGACAAATTGTATCTGCACACCTTACAAATACCTTTTTAGTACTTCTAATAATTTCAGGTAGTTGTATTTTATACTGACGCCCCGCCAGAGAGGGGGAGGGATACAACAATAACAATAAGGGATACAATGGAAAATGTTATAGTGAACAAAAGCATTTACGGGATCATCGCATTAGTGCACATAAACTGAACGTTGAAAATTTTGAATTTGATTGTAATGTTTGTAAAAAACGGTTTGAGACCGAGCTTGAACTAGAAAAACATGTTGTAATACATAAAGGCCGGAAATGTCACCTGAAATGTCCAAAAGAAAATTGTGGGAAAAAGTTTTGGACGAAGGCAAATTTGAGGAAGCATCTAAGTGGAAATGATCATAGCGTTCGTGTTGAGCAAGTAAAAAGTAAACATGTATGTGATCAATGTGGCAAGCAATTTAAAACGAAAGTTCACTTGGATATCCATCTTCAGTTCCACGCAGGTCCTGAAACTTGGCAGTTCTCATGTTCAGTTTGTGACAAAAAGATATTTTCCAAGCAAAAACTGGATGAGCACATGCGGACCCATGCCAAAGAGAAGCCATTTGTGTGTCAAGTTTGTGGGGTAATTTATGCTCATATCGTCATAATTTGAGGATTCATGTGAACAACAAGCATGGTTTGCAGGATCTCCCAAGGCAATGCGACAGACTGAACAAAGAATCATCTCGAAAGGGTAAAAAGTTTAAGTGACACATATCGTTTGTTTGAATATTTTAATAATTATTTTTGTATTTGTCATAAAAACCAGTGTATTTTACAAATAAAGAAACAAAAACTTAAAAACATTTTATTACAGTTCCAACCGCAAAAAAAAACTTGATTTGTTGTCAGACGACTTCAATTGCACTTTTGGTTGTATTTATCAATTCATATTCATAAAACATTATTGTTGAGATGTATATAAATAAAATGCTATTAAAAGCATCTAACTTTACTCCTTAGTGTACGTGATTCATCTCATATTATTCGTTAGCATTACCCTGCGAACTACATGGGCAATATAAGATCTTGCATTTTGACATGTACAAACTTACTGTACATAAATGCAAAATTGCATTGCAAAAGCATTTTATGTTTTTTAAAACCAAAAGTACGAACGATGTTGAATCTCCTACTATTTGCATAAGATCTTTACCGCCAAGCAAATTTAAATCCATTCTATATTCAAAGGGAAGGTTGGACCAATTTAAAAAAAAATGATGTGCGGTGATTGATTTTGATTTCACTCTCTTGTCGGGTTCCTTATCTGTTGTACATAGTAAAGTGAAAGTATGTGTTTTTGTGCTGATTGCTTTGAAAAGTGAAATTAAAATACTTGTAACGAACAAACGTTCACTTCATTTACATACGAATTGCTGTGTTTTTTCATTTCATTTGTATAATAATTATTATTATATCTATACGGTTTTCAGAGGATGACAATGATGAGGCTCAGGAGTATAATGTTTTGCTACGCAGCACTATCGTTGTTGTGTTTATTTTTTATCCTAATATTTATTAGGATTTGTCATAATCTTTTATCAATGGGTGTTATTGTTGATTGGACAACCCCCCAAAATTGTAAGCCACCGAGAGTTAAGGAACACAGTTTATGCGAGTAAACTTTAAAAAATACGGGATGCTCCAAAATTAGAAATTTAATTCGCATAAAAACAAAATTGTATAAAATGTTTTTTTTAGATTTGCGCCTGCCTACAGATAATTTTTACGAAGGAGATCATTTGGTGAACACCAGTAATTGTCGCATTCCCAACATCAACATCTGGCATAACCAAGTGAAGTCATTGCTGAAAGACGAGGATGTCTCGTGGGAGTGCACACGGAGTGACAACATTACCGGAACTGTCAAGGGCCTGACTTTTGTGAATAAGCAGGCGTTGATTTTAAATGAGCAGGCTTTGATTCCATTGGGGTTGACCTTGAATGACATATATTGCTGTTATCAAGTAGTCGAGCGTGTGGAGCAGGACATGTCAAGTTATACGTGGAAAGCAGATAATGACTATGGGTAATTACTAATTACGTCTACGAAAATTACTATATTACTAAATTGTGGGGATAATAAAATTTGGTATACGTATTTGTACAGGTATTCCATACGCTGCTATCCCATGAAACATGAAACGTATCCTCATGCTGGTTTCATCAGAGTTGATTGCACATTAAAAGGGAATAAAAATGATTCGCAGGAATCATCATCGGTAAGATTACACACTGCCTTTCATTTGGTCGCTGTTTTTCCAAATGAAACAGAAGAGATCAAGAGCACGAGCTTGATGTCCAAGAAGATTGCGTACTGGAAGAAATGCAGGGAACAGAACCCATTGTCGAGAACTGACTGCAGATCCCACACGAACGTGCTGATTATCGGAATTGATTCCTTATCACGAATGCACTTTAGGAGAGTACTGCCAACCACCACAGATGTACTTGAAAAGGATTTGGATGCTGTTGAAATGAAGGGATATACCAAAGTTGGGGCAAACACATTTGTCAACGTTATTCCAATGTTGACCTCGTTTTTTGTTAAGGAGCTAGAGAATATTTGCTTTGAAAGTTTGGATACTGCACTAGATGACTGTCCATTTTTGTGGAAAGATTTCTCCGCTCAGAATTACCTTACAGCGCAAATGGAAGACAGTCCGGAAATTGCAATTTTCAACCACCAAAAGACTGGATTCGTAAAGGCACCAGTGGATTTTTACATTCGACCTTGGATGATGGCCGCTTATGAACACAAGGTAAAAAAAATTACTATTTAGTGTTGAATTCGAAAAAGTAAAATTACAAAATTAGAAATTTACACATTATGTGCAATCTCTTTTAGAAAAGAAGAAAGTGCATCGGATACCAAAGACCAGATCAGATCATCCTTCAGTACATGAAAGATCTCACGGAGTTGGCTACAACCACGGGTATTCCCTATTTTATAACTCTTTGGCTGACTGACCTTTCCCACAATACCATGTCAGATGCAAAGCGAATGGATACTAATTTGAAGGATACCCTTCTTCTCATGAAGGAAAGTGGTTTGCTAGAGAATACTTTACTTATTGTGTTGGCGGACCACGGGTATCGCTTTCTGAAAGTTAATAAGGAAGGCACGCACTACCCACCTTTGTTTTACTGAATTTATTAGGACACTTTCACCATTACTAACGGGAGAAAGTGGCACTCAATTAATCGTGGACAATTCTTCTACAAATTTTATCTTATATTTATATTTTATTTTATTTATAGTGCTAGAGAGTACTTTACTTATTGTGTTGGGGGACCACGGGTATCGCTTTCTGAAAGTTAGGCAAACCTTATCCGGTTGGTATGAAGATAAATTACCCGCTTTATGGATAAAGCTCCCGGGAATGATAGAAAAATCCCATCCATCTGTGAAGACAGCTTTACATCACAATTCCAGACAGTTAGTCACGCCATTCGATATTCATGAAACAATTAAAACAATTCTCAGTATCAAGAATAGTCTTATTGTTGAGTCGCAACCACAAGCTGACACGAAGATTTCAAATCATCTCCGAGGACTTGGCCTGTTCCGGAAACTTCCCGATCGATCATGTGAGGAAGCCGGTGTTCCGTCAGAGTATTGTGTTTGTGGTGGAGTAAGTGAGTTCAACGGTGACTTCTCCACCATCACTCGTATGGCTGCTAACGCTGTTATTGATAAAATTAACAACGAGCAACCTTCTCCCCTTTGTATGAAACTTGAAGTTCAAAAAGTTATTGCAGTTGGAATTGCTCCAAATTTCCCATCTCTTGAGCAAATCGACAAGAAGGCTTCAGCAGGGACAGCAGATTTCTACAAGGGAAACAGTCAACTCATCATTGGGGTGCGAACCCTATGGGGACTTATTGATTTGGAAGCTGTGGTAATGTATAACGTTACAGCAAGCGATTTTTTGGTGGTCAATATTTTCCGTACTAATAGGTTAAATGAAAATCTTTGGTGCCTGGGGAAATCATTGGTACATGACACGTTTTGTAACTGTCAGTAACTAGTATATATAAATCATGTTACAAAAATTAGTTAATTATCGCGAAATGAATCAATAAATCAGTACTTTACGAGAATTTTTCTGGAACCAATAATCGTCTCAAATTGAGAAAAAACGGAACAATGTAATCCCGATAGATTGTCGCATTTTGCCCCAACTGCTACAATGGCATATTATCCCAGTAAGATTTACCAACTCAATTTGTGTCATGAAAGTAATTTATCATTTTTGTCATTTTAATTTCATATA